>AWOL01S0005408.1:134692-197447 GCA_000715115.1 Nicotiana otophora | reverse complement strand
AATATATCAGTTTCTCTCTATACTTGTCTTTACTTTACTGTCTTTATTTTATAACAAATTATTTTTTTTTTCTCCTATACAAGCTTTTCTTTTTTCCTTAAAAATGGATTAACATTTTCTACTAATTAGACAAAGAAGGTAGGAATATTGAACTTGTTCATGGGTACATGACAACCAGCAAAAACTCTTTTTTTTTTCTTTTTTTTTCTGGTCTCATTTTGTTCTAATCGACTGCTACTGCTAATTATTGGAAAACGCAAATGACTCAAACAAAGGGAACATTTTAGTTTAAATCCAAAAACTATCAAAATTTATTTCGAATTAATACACCAATGAGCTAGGAGTTGGTTCAACAGGGAAGGCAGATGAAGAGTAGCATTTGAATCTTGTTCTTCACATATATTACAAATTAGTACATAAAAATAGCAGTTACAAACAAGATAAAGAGCATGTAATAATACAGATGTGGCACCAGTATCTGGGAAGGATGAAATACTATCTTGAATTTTATGTGTCCAATTTAGTCACAAAATAGAAACAGATAGTACTTCCTTTGATTTCTGCCGTGGTCTCAAACGTAAAAAGTAATGATCATTACCATGTGCAAATTCCAAACCAAGAAAATCAAGCGATACAATCATTTCATACATGATCAACGTGGAGATGGATTTTGGATAAAACTACATAGATTTATTTATCTAGCACAGATAACAACATTGTCTATTATACATTGTCTATAATTGAATTTATACGCGGTTCTAAAAATATGTGGACTAATTCAATACAAGTGATTAATAATGTTAGATGAGCAAATTAAAGATAGAATAAATAGCCAAACCAGTAGTAGTATTGAGTCCGGGCTCGGTTATGAGCTTAACAGTTAGCTCGTCTTCGGTTCAGAGCCAAACACTTATGATGAACTATGACCAAAATTAAGGACTTTGAATCACTTTTAGGAGCAAAGAAAATAAATGTATATTGCCTTGATATGCGTATTACAATGTGTCTATTGAATAATAAGCTTCCCCTTTATATAATAGGGGACTTTTACCCTAAGAACAATTCTAAGAAAGGTAAAAATCTTCCTTTTCGCTAATCACTGATCTGCTGCCATTACGGGCCGAGATTCACGTTGTGATATCCGGTTAGGCAAGGATATCACGACCCTTTGTTAATCGTATTCGGTCGTTTGGTAATGCGCTTTTCGAGGTCTTGGAACTCGAACCGGATCCGGGGGACGGGTGTCGATGGCTCCGAGGGAAGGTGTTTTATTCGGGCCTTGATACGAGAGGCTCCTGGCTTCGATTCCGATTCCTTGTAGTTACGTCCTTTCTTCGTTTGCCCCACCGGAAAATCGGGGTGCTCATTAGCCTCGGTTTTACCCGTATACAGATAGTCCCCTTGTTTCTCAGAAAGTAGGTGTCATGACCCAAATCGATGGGCCGCGACGGGCACCCGATGCCTTACCCAATCAAGTATCAACGTAACATATTTTTCTTATCATACCATCATGGGTAAATGGGCCAGAAGGGACGCCATAATATAACAAGAATAAAACATAAGGGAATACTTGACATAGGACGATCCAACATGATATACAAACTTATACATATGATATACGGGCTTATATGATCGAAATGATCATCTTTACACTCAAAACATAGGCCGACAAGGCCATACAATCATCCATATACATGACATATGTCTACAAACTTCTAAGAGTGCATAAACGTCATAAAGGCCGGGACAGGGCCCGGCCATACCAATCTATACAAGTCCAAAGCATACTGACCAAATAGGCAACTCCGGAGTAAGTGGAGTGCACCAACACCTTTCGCTGAGCTGATAGCCGACTAGGAGAGCTGTCAACCAGTCTATCGGGACCTGCAAGCATGAAATGCAGCATCCCCAAGCAAAAGATACATCAGTACAAATAAAGTCCCGAGTATGTAAGGCATGGAAGCAGTATATAAAAGACATGAAAGAAACATGGAGTAAAGAACTCAACCTGTAAGTCTGAATAGCTCTGTGAATCATGAAACATTTATAATATCATGCATATGCGCATAAATGTCATATCATGCATATGCGCATAAATGTCATATCATGCATAGGTATATGCATAGATAATATCATCAAGCCTCTGAGGGCATCCAATCATATCATCTCGCCCTCTGTGGGCAAAATCATCAACGTATATCAGCTGATCAGGTGGTGGTGCGTGTATAACGCCATAATTTCTCCATACCCCATATACATATAATATACACGTATATAATGCTATCTGGTCATGGGTCAATGTACATATATAAATGAATACAATGCATAAGAAGTAAGTCAACAAGATCTCTCGAGATGTCATAAGATCAATATGCCTTCGTTTAATATCATGAAATAAACTTTATCAACTTACGTATTTTCTGAGACCCATGAACAGACGATATAATCATATGACACATGGGTAATTAAGAACATAGGCACCCCTAGTACTTCTAAGAATAGAGTCATTTGTGAAAGTTCCGTGTTTGCTCGTTTCGTTTGTATCATATGGATCATGGTAAAAGGAAAGAAGGGATAGCCTTAACATACCTTAACTCCGTTGATTCCTTAATACCTTCCAAGAAATTCTTCAAACAACTCAACTCAATCTACCATAGCATAAGGAGATTCAAAATCCGTGCTGAGTAAATGCTAAGTCCGCAACTTTAACTAGTAGCTCGTTTATGTAAATTTGGGTAGCATCTCCCCTGTAACAAGGGCATCCTCCAATACCATATACCAATAACAACAACCAGATCAATCCAGCAATATATAAGTATCAATAACAAGACACCATATAACAACAACAAGTCACAACTACTTCACGACAAGCAACAAGCTCCGATTAGAACCCGTATACCCCATATCACCCCTTATAGACCTCTAACTTTAACTTAACAGTATCATTAACATGATAATAAAGTAATTCACCAGTGACTCCAGCCTATACCATATTTTTACAACAAAAACAAAAATCCACAACTCCAACTATCTTCAATTAGAAACTTTATTCACTAGTTCATGTCTAGTCCATTCATTTAACTTAATCGACATCATGATAACCTTAAACACATGCAAGAACACAATATACATACCTCCTACAGTAGCATCAAGTAAAACTCCAAGTTATATTTAGCTTACAGCATCCCTTAATGGCAATACAACACCATAGAAGTGACTTAAGCTAATCTTCACTTCCCATCTCAAGTTTCATATGTTTCTTTCATCAATTCACTTGATCAACATATATACATACATAACAACATAAACCAAATCATAATCAATTTATTTTCCCTAATTTTCAGCCATAACAACATTTATATATATATAGCCTTTAAACAACCCATCAAAAGATAACAATATCTCTTCCCCTTTCAAGTGCTATCTTGTAATCTTTCAATCCAACACCACAACCAACATGTAATTAATCTTATAAACCATCAAAAGGATGTTAAACATACCTTAGGCAGTAGATATATTTCGAACCCCAAGCTTAACTTAGCTCATCATCATCCTTATTCACATCACAACACCATAGAGGGGTTATTCTTCACATTTGGCTAACGTTGATGTTGGATCATTGTGTGTTTTTTTGAAATTTGTTTGGAGCCTTTGAGGAACTGTTTGGGAGGTTCTGGAGAGTGTGAGGATGGAATGAGGTCAGAAAATGAGCAAATATCATCCCAAAAACGAGATAAAAATAAGTGAAGGTCGGCCACCGACCAAGTGGGTCCCATAGAAGCTTCATACGCAGTCTCGCAAAAACGTGAATATCTCTCTACTCCGATGTCGTATTGACAAATGGTTTAATGTGTTAGAAACTAGACTCGTAGATATTCAATTTGGTAGGTGGATCATCCAGGAATTCCAAGTATAATGGGATAAAAACTCAGCTACATTTGACCTAAATTTCAGCACTTTTATGAATGTAACTTGTGATGACCTTTACCAACTTTTGTTCCACAACTCGCTTGACTTCAGAACTCAATATACGACTATCATATGACTGTAATAACTCATAACATAACCTCCTTATCATGTTAAGAACCATAGTCTCACCCCAAAAGTACATGTTATAACATTCCCAACTTGTGGACTTCCAACGAAACTTATTGTCTTCAATTCGCTTAGCTTCTAAGCCTTCCAAACCTTTTGGTAGTTGTTATTTATAATCTTAAAGATTTGTAACCTCCAAGGAAACATGATTAACATACTTTATGTACTTTCAAATATGATCTCCTTTATGTACTCTCACATACGAAAATATGAGGTTTAACATCATCCCCCCTTTGGAATATTCATACTCGAATGTTGACTGATGCGCTTATCAATATCATAACCTATAGCTCTTACAAATACTTTAATATTGTCCTTTCCATCTAGGCAACTATTCTGTGAGTAAATCCAAATGCTAGGGCATTCCCCTATTTAGGCCTCTTTCTTATACCATGACTTGTGATCGGAATTATTCCAATCTCGTAACCGTTGCTACCTTTTGTAATGCAGCCTGTACGACTCTGACATTGTATGTGTGATCTCGTCCAATTTCACACCTCAATTCAAGGTTATGAAAACGGTCGATACATTAATAATACCCAATAAAAGTCGGGGTTGAATTCCGCAGGGAGCTATAGATGAGAGTTAGTAGTATATATCGTAGCGTGTGAATTTGAATATCTAAATTTAAGCTTCCGCAAAATTTAGTTGTTCTGAAGTCTAATTTGAACTACGAATTGCAAGTTGAGAAATAAAACTAGGAGATTGTTTTTGTTGTTTTTCAAATGTTGTAAAAAGCATAGGGTTATGACCTTCACCTAGGTGTTTTCCTAATGGGATATATATTTTAAAGCTTGTTTTATTGGTCGGGGTGTATTATAGCTATCAACACTCAATTACCCATTCAATACCTCTCGGTCAGAGAGTAATTTTGCCCAATTTGGCTTTCTCAAGTCCAAATGGGTATTGAACAAAACGGTTGATAAAAGCTCAAGTCGGGTTGTTACTAGCTCTAGGTTCAAACCTTTAATTGGGCTTATCAATCTCTCGATTGATCCAATTTCTTGTTAGCCAAGTTTTCCTAGACTAAGTCTCTCTTTCTCAAGTAGAGACCAAGTCAAATAGGCATGAACTAATGTTTGCAATCATTAATTCCACAAATAAAGCAAGAACAAGGCTAAATAATAAACACCAAACCATAAACAAATATTAAATTAAACATCCATTAAGTTTACACACTAGGGTTGGGTCACAACCCTAGTGAAAATCTAGCTACTCATGCTTGAAATGGAAGAAATAGAAGAAGAAATGATAATTAAACTCATATTGCTAATTAAAATGATAAAATCTATGTTCAAATAGCTCAAAATATGAAAAACTACTAATAAGAGTAAAAAGAAATGTTTACTGTAGCAGCTGATGTCAAAAGTGAACCTAAAAATATGAAACTCGTCTATTTATACATGGCTGGAAATTTCGAACAAAAATGCCCTTCGGGAGGTTGTGCGGCCGCACAATTCCATGTGTGGTCAGCACTTTGCTTTAGCTTGATAAGATTGAAAGTCTGCGGCCGCATAATTCTAGTTTGTAGGCGCAATGCACTCTTTCTGCAGTCCGCATCGTGCTCTTCTGCGGTCCGCACAATGGTAACTGTGGCCGCACAGCTCTTCTTCTGCGACCGTACAATTCTTGTGCGGTTCGCACTTCTGGGGCCCTTGAACTGCATCTTCTCTAAACTTTGCTCCTGGACCAACTTTTGCAACCGCACAATTCATGTGCATACCACACTTTTCACCAAACTCTGATTGTTTTTCCTTCACAACCTGCGGCCGCAAATGGTATTCTGCGGTCCGCACTTCTGAGTTTCTGTGCCTTTTATGTCTTTGAGTTCAGATTACTCCTTCTTGAGTTGGATTTCATCTCAGGAGTTCATCTTCCAATATTCCTGCAATTAAGCACATTTCATTAGTTTTCGGGAACACAATTAAACGCTTTTGGATTAAAACAAAAGCTAAAAGACGCTAATAAGTAGTCAAAATCCCCACTTATCAATTCCCTCAAACTTAAGTTTTTGCTTGTCCTCAAGCCAATAAAGTAGTTCCCACCTCCACAAGGTAAGAGCCATTCCACCTAGTCAAAAATGAGTCTTTTACACACCAATTGAGACCAATAATTACCCATACCACTTATGAATTATCAACAAGGCAACAAG
Organism: Nicotiana otophora; assembly: GCA_000715115.1. Taxonomy (NCBI): domain Eukaryota; kingdom Viridiplantae; phylum Streptophyta; class Magnoliopsida; order Solanales; family Solanaceae; genus Nicotiana; species Nicotiana otophora. The sequence goes on along the minus strand of AWOL01S0005408.1, from coordinate 191,200 downwards.
TTAAATTTTCGTGCACAAATAGTTCTAATATGACACTTGAGCATTAAGAGTTGACTTTATTCATCAAGGTAGCTCGCTCTTTTATGTAGGTCATTGTGGATCCTAAACTCCTCCTCCTCTACTCTCCGTTTGCCTATCTCGCTTAAGAATTTAGCACTCAACGGTGAAGAGTGCAGTCGCAGAATTTCTTTTGTGGTCCGGACTCTGTTGCCTGGGGACTCAAATGCCTTAGATGATCTACAGTCCGCAAAATTTGTGGTGCGACCACAGATTATTGATGCGGGCTGCAGATTTCGAAGTGCGCCCGCACTTTGGCCATTTCTCTGACAGACCAAACTTTAAAGAGTTCGTATTTTCCATTTCCAATTTGTGCGGTCCGCACTGTAGTTGTGCGGCTGCAGTTCCCTTCTGCTGTAGCAATCACAATTGTGCGGTCCGCACAATACACATGCGGTCCGCACGTTTTTTCACAATTAGCCAATTTTCTGAGCACAGTTCCTATAAATCACACTCATTCCTGCAACACACTTCAAATACAATTAGCACACAAATAACACCTATCTACAAAAGAAGAAAAGAAAAAGAAAAAGAAAATATGGGTTTCCTCCAAAGAAGCGCGTAATTTAACGCCGCGGCACGATGCAAATTATCATTATTCAAATGAATAACTGCCACCACGTGGCCATCATCAACTTGTCCCAAATAATGCTTCACCTGGTGACCATTGACTCGGAATACTTCATCATTTTTGTTCTTCAAGTCCAATGCACCAAAAGGTGTCACACCCATAATTTCAAAGGGACCACTCCATTTAGATTTCAGCTTTCCGGAAAACATCTTCAATCATGAGTTGAACAACAAAACAAGATCGCCCACCTTGAACTCCTTGTTTCAGATGTATTTTTCATGAAGGTCGTTCATCTTCTCTTTGTACAAGGACGAACTTGCATAAGCATGGTACCGAAACTCATCCAATTCATTCAAATGTGCAACCCGTAAGTTAGCGGCAGCATCCCAATCAAGATTCAACTTCTTTAAATCCCACATGTCTTTGTGCTCAAGTTCTACCGGAAGATGACAAGCTTTTCCAAACACCAACCGATATGGAGACATCCCGATAGGAGTTTTGAAAGCAGTCCGATAAGCCCACAGTGCATCATCAAGCTTCTTTGACCAATTTGCAAAAATTGATCTCGTCCAATTTCACACCTCAATTCAAGGTTATGAAAACAGTCGATGAAATAATAGTACCCAACAAGAGTCGGGGTCAAATTCCGCAGGGAGCTATAGATGGGAGTTAGTAGTATATATCATAATGTGTGAATTTGAATATCTAAATTTACTCTTCTGCAAAATCTGTTGTTTTAAAAACTAATTTAAACTACGATTGCAAGTTGAGAAATAAAACTAGGAGATTATTTTTCAAATGTTGTAAAAAGCCTAGGGCTATGACCTTCACCAAGGTGTTTGCCTAATGTGATATAAACTTTAAAGCTTGTTTTATTGGTCGGGGTGTATTATAGCTATCAACTCTCAATTGCTCATTCAATACCTCTCGGTCAGAGAGTGATTTTGTCCAATTTGGCTTTCTCAAGTCCAAATGGGTATTAAACAAAATGGTTGATAAAAGCTCAAGTTGGGCTGTTACTATCTCTAGGTTCAACCCTTTAATTGGGCTTACCAACCTCTTGATTGACCCAATTTCTTGTTAGCCAAGTTTTCCTAGACTAAGTCTCTCTTTCTCAAGCAGAGACCAAGTCAAATAGGCATGAGCTAATATTTGCAACCATTAATTCCACAAATAAAAGCAAGAACAAGGCTAAATAATAAACATCCAACCATAAACAAGCATTAAATTAAACACCCATTAACTTTACACACTAGGGTTGGGTCACAACCCTAGTGAAAATCTAGCTATTTATGCTTGAAATGGAAGAAATAGAAGAAGAAATGATAATTAAACTCATATTGTTAATTAAAATGATAAAATATATGTTCAAATAGCTCAAAATATGAAAACTACTAAAAAGAGTAAAATGAAACGTCTACTGTAGCAGCTGGTGCCTCAGGGACATGTGTAGAAGCGGGCTCTAAAGCCTGACTGTCACTCTCCGAACCCTCGGAGGTGCTATGTGAGGAGGAAGGCTCGTCCCGGAGTTGATACCTTCCCTGTGGCAGTGTTTGGACAACATGCTGCTCTTGCACTGAGTCGCCCTCTGATGCTTCCCGAGATGGGGCATATGAACTAGATTCGGAGGGCTCTGGATTTCTTTCTCTGCCGGCTATAGCTTTCTTGGTGATAATCTTTTGGAGGGCGAGGGGTAAAGTGCTTTTGCCTCGACCTCTGGAAGGTTCACCCCTCCCCTTTGAAGTATCACCGCGGCCTCGAGATCTAACCATTTTCTGTAACAAGCAACAGCAGCAGTCAGTTGTATTTCAATTGAAAACAGACAGTAAACACACAGTGTAGAATTGCTTGCAGGGTGGAGAAGTGCGATCCACACAATTACAAGTGCGACCGTTGGCTGGGCTGTACGGTCTGCACAATTTGAACTTGCGGCCGCAGCAATGCATCGGCGGTCCGCACAATTATTAGTGCGATCGCAGATTTAAAGTGCGGTCCGCACTTTTATCATCGCGGCCGCACATCAGACTCACCAAAATGTCAACTCTTTGAAGACAGAGATTGGGCTGTTTTGCGGTCGCACTTAGTTTTCTACTGCCGCGATGGAATTTCTGCTGTCCGCACAATTTCAAGTACAGCCGCAGAATCAGCCTTGACTAAAGAACCCTAATCTCAACTTCTGCGGACTGCACAAAATTTTGTGCGGCCGCAGATTTCAAACAATTACGAGCAGACTTTCTAGGGTTGTTCAATATTTGCACAAATTTGACATGGAATTAGCAATTAAGCACGAAAATCAATTCAACCATTCCCCATAGAGCAAATATCAGTTGACCCAACATAGATTACACCCCACATGGTAGTAAAATTGAAATCTACTGACAAATGGCCTAACACTACATTACAAATTGTAAATTAAACTAAAAATTAAAAATTTCTATGAGTAATTGAAGCATACCAGATATGAAGTAATGCAGATGAGTGATCACATATGTGGATTGAGTGTGGCAGGTGATTGAATAGACGATTTCAAAGTTTTAGAGTTTAGAGTGCCGAGAGAGGGGAAAAAATGTACAGTAACCCTAAGGTTACTATTTATAAAGACGAGCTGACTAAGGGACAACAATGAAGAGTGCGGCCGCAGAATTCCTTCCGCGGTCCGCACTCTATTTCCTGGGGACTCAAATGCCCTTGATGATCTGCGATCCGCAGAATTTGTGGTGCGGCCGCAGATTTTTGATGCGGACCGCAGATTTTGAAGTGCGGCCACACTTTCGCCATTTCTCTGACACACCAAACTTTAGAGAGTTTGCATTTTTCATTTCCAATTTGTCCAACCTGCACTGTAATTGTGTGGCTGCAGTTCCCTTCTGCTGTAGCAATCATAGTTGTACAGTCCGCACAATACACATGCGGTCCGCACTTTTTTCACACTTAGCCAATTTTCTGAGCACAGTTCCTATAAATCATACTCATTCCTGCAACACACTTCAAATACAATTAACACACAAATAACACCTATCTACAAAACAAGAAAAGAAAAAGAAAAAGAAAATATGGGTTGCCTCCCCAAAAGCGCCTGATTTAACGTCGCGACACGACGCAGATTACCATCATTTCAAATGAATAACTGCCACCACGTGGCCATCATCAACTTGTCCAAAATAATGATTCACCCGGTGACCATTGACTCAGAATACCTCATCATTTTTGTTCTTCAAGTCCAATGCACCAAAAGGTGTCACACCCACAATTTCAAAGGGACCACTCCATTTAGATTTCAGCTTTCCGGGAAACATCTTCAATCGTGAGTTGAACAACAAAAAAAGATCGCCCACTTTGAACTTCTTATTTTGGATGTATTTGTCATGAAGGTGCTTCATCTTCTCTTTGTACAAGGACGAACTTGCATAAGTATGGTATCAGAACTCATCCAATTAATTCAAATGTGCAACTCGCAAGTTAGAGGCTGCATCCCAATCAAGATTCAACTTCTTTAAAGCCCATATGGCTTTGTGCTCAAGTTCTACCGGAAGATGACAAACTTTGACAAACACCAACCGGTATGGAGACATCTCAATAGGAGTTTTGAAAGCAGTCCAATAAGCCCATAGTGCATCATCAAGCTTCTTTGATCAATCCATCCGATTAGCATTCACTGGTTTGGACAAGATGCTCTTTATCTCCTGGTTGGAGACTTCCACTTGACCGCTAGCTTGTGGATGATAGGGAGTCATAACTTTATGAGTGACACCATACTTTCCAAGAAAAGCGTCAAAAGCCCTGTTGCAAAAATGCGAACCCCCATCGCTTAAAATAACCCGGGAGTACCAAATATTGTGAAAATATTCTTCTTCAGGAATTTCACCACACTTCTCGCTTCATTGTTGGGTAGAGCAATGGCCTCAGCCCATTTAGACACATAATCAACCGCGACCAAGATGTAGGTGTTTTCACAAGAACTCACAAAAGGACCCATGAAGTCAATACCCCATACATCAAAGATATCAATTTCCAAAAGTGTATTGAGAGGCATTTCATTCTTCTCCGAGCTTCCACCGGCCCGTTGGCATTCATCACATCTTTTCACCATATCACTTGCATCTTTGTAAAGGGTGGGCCAATAGAAATCACAACTTACCACTTAGGCAGCAGTTCTTGCTCCGCCATGGTGACCACCATAAGGCGAAGAATGGCAAGCCTCAAGAATAACATTTTGCTCTTCGTCCGGTACACATTTTCTAATTAACCCATCCGTACAAATCCGAAAAAGGTATGGCTCGTCCCAATAATAATCTTGACAATCCTGTTTGAGCTTCTTCCTTTGATTTGAAGAGAACTCATTCGGGATGATGCCACACACAAGGAAGTTTGCTAGATCCGTGAACCATGGCACCTCCTTCATTGAGATTGCCAAGAGTTGCTTATCGGGGAAGGAGTCATTGATTTCAAGGCCATCATGCAGCCTCCCCTCCTCCTCCAAACGAGATAAGTGGTCCGCCACTTGATTTTCACTCCCTTTTCGATCTTGGATGTCAATATCAAACTCTTGGAACAATAGCACCCATATCATCAACCGAGCTTTGGAATCTTTCTTGGTCATAAGATGGAGAAGTGCCACATGATCCGTATGAACAATAGCCTTTGCACCCATCAAGTATGGGCGGAACTTCTCAATTGATGGCAAGGAGCTCTTTCTCTGTAACAATATAATTGACTTGCACATCATTCATGGTCTTACTAGCATAGTAGACCGAATGAAAAATCTTGTTGATACGTTGCCCCAAAACTGCTCCAACTGCTACATCACAAGCATCGCACATGAGCTCAAAAGGAATAATTCAATTAGGAGCGGTGATAATGGGAGTGGTTGTCAACTTGAACTCTAACAATTGAAAGGCTCTCATGAAGTCGTCATTGAAGTAAAATTTAGCATCTTTATCTAAGAGCTTGCATAATGGGTTTACCACTTTAGAAAAATCTTTTATGAAATGCCAGTAGAACCCCGCGTGACCGAAGAAACTTCTCACGCCTTTCACCGAGGTTGGAGGTAGAAGTTTAGAAATCACCTATATCTTTGCCTTGTTGACCTGTATTCCATTCTTTGAAATCTTGTGGCCAAGGACAATGCCTTCCTCGACCATGAAATGATATTTCTCCCAATTTAGCACCAAGTTCGTTTCTTCACACCTTGCCAATACTTTATCCAAATTTGCCAAGAAATCATCAAAGAAATCCCCGACTATCGAGAAATCATCCATGGAGACTTCAAAGTAGTCTTCTACCATATCCGTAAAGATCGCTATCATATACCATTGAAAAGTCGCCGGTGCATTGCATAAGCCAAATGTCATCCTCTTGAAAGCGAAAGTGCCATAGGGACAAGTGAAAGTTGTTTTCTCTTGATCTTCTGGGGCTATAAGGATTTGGTTATAGATCGAATATCCATCTAGAAATTAATAGAAAGCACGACCGAACAACCTATCAAGCATTTGTTCAAGGAAGAGGAGTGGAAAATGGTCTTTCCTTATGACTTTGTTTAGATTCCGATAGTCCATACACACTCTCCACCCGGTCATCGTTCTTGTGGGAATCAACTCGTTCTTGTCATTGGTGACCATTGTTATGCCCCCTTTTTCGGGACACATTGCACCGGAAAAGTTTACGAACTGTCGGAAATAGGGTAGACCACCCCGGCATCCAACCATTTGATAATCTCCTTTTTGACCACATCTTGCATGGCTTCATTGAGCCTCCTTTGATGTTCAATGGAGGGTTTGGCATCTTTCTCTAAGTTAATCTTGTGCATGCAAAATACGGGAATTATTCCCCGAATATCCGAGTCCACCCAATAGCTTTCTTTCTCTTGTGGAGCACCGCCAATGTAGAGTCAACCTGCACATTAGTCAAACAAGAGGAAAGAATAACAGTAACGTAGAACAAGGGCCAAGGAATTCATACCTGATATGTGGAGGCAATGGATTTAACTCCAAGATAGGAGGTTCCTCAATTGAAGGCTTTGTAGGAGGAATTATCCTATTCTCAAGATCCAAGGAAAGTTTCTGGGGTGCATAGTTGTACGACCCCATTCCTTGCAAAGAATTAACACATTCCATGAAGCCATCCATCTCGTCATCATCAAAATTGATAAAGATGGCATCCAACATATCACCCGCGTTAATCGTGGCACTTATATCATCAATAATCACATCGGTCACCAAGCCCACGAATGAACACACTTCATTGCTATTCGGTTGCCTCATAGATTTTCACACGTGGAACACCACCTTTTCATCACCCACCCAGAAAGTGAGTTCTCCGGCTTCCACATCAACAAGAGCCTTCCCCGTAGCAAGGAAAGGTCTTCCAAGAATAATCTGCACCTCATAGTCCACTTCACAATCAAGAATAACAAAATCCTCCGGGAGAATGAACTTATCGACACGAACCAATACATCTTCAATCACCCCTAACAGTCTCTTCATTGTACGATCGTCCATTTGTAATCTCATAGATATGGGTCTTGGTTTCCCAATTCCCAAGGTCTTGAAAACCGAATAGGGCATCAAATTGATACTCCCCCTAAGATCACAAAGATCTTTGGCAAACTCGGAACTTCCAATGGTGCAAGGGATTGTGAAAGCACTGGGATCTTCCAACTTAGGAGCCATCGAATGCACAATTGCACTCATTTAGCGAGTGACTTTGATAGTTTCAAAATTCATCAACCACTTATTTGTTACCAAATCCTTTATAAACTTTGCGTATCCGGGAATTTTCTCTAAGGCTTCAACTAATGGCACATTTATTGAGAGACTCGTCATCATAACAATGAACTTTTTAAATTAATTCTCGCCATTTTGCTTGGCGAGCCTTTGAGGATATGGAGGAGTTGGCTTAGGCAATGGTTCCTTAGCCATTTGCACTACCAGTTCCGGTATGTCAATCACATGCTCCCTAGACGGGTTCACTTCATCTTTAGTCTCTTCCACTGTGTCATCAATATCAATCCGCACTTCATCATTTGCTTGCACTACATTGGTTGGAATCTCCTCTTCGTCTACCACTTGCTCATCATCTACAAGTTGTCTTTGACTTGAGGTGGGTGCATTCCCACCTCTTCTACTTCTTGTAGTAATGGCCATAGAATGCCCATATTGTTCCCACCCTTCGGGTTCACCACCGTATCACTTGATAGTGCCCCCTTAGGATGAGAATTTAAAGTTTGAGAGATTTGTTGCATTTTCACTTCCAAGTTATGAATCGAGGTGTTGTGTGAAGCAAGTTGAGCATCAGAATCGGTGTTCTTCTCCATCATTTGCTTGAACATGTTCTCAATATGGAAGTTGACCATTTCATTGTTAGAAGAACTAGGACCATGGGAAGGATAATGAGGTGGGTTGCTCGGTTGTTGATACATCGGGGGCCTTTGAAAACCGGACCCCCAATTTCCTTGATTGTTATTCCAGCCGCCTTGATTGTTGCCTCCACCATTGCCTTGGTTATTGTTGTTATGCCAATTCCCTTTATTATTGCTTCCACTCCAATTGCCTTGACTGTTGTTGTTATTCTAATGGTTTTGATTATTTCCACCACTCCAATTACCTTGGTTGTGAGAATTCCAATTGCCTTGATTATTTTGAGGTCTCCATTGTTGTTGTCTAGGGCCTTGGTAGTTGTTTCTTTGCCCTTGAAAGTTGTTCACATATTGGACCTCCTCTTCTTGGTCATTGTAAGATTCATCTTGATCAAATCCACTATCATCTTGCACAAAATTGTCCACTCTTTGTTGCATTTGTGGACTTCTTGTTCTTCGCTTGTTAACCATCATACCTACTCCCTCCATTGCATTGACTTGCCTTGGGTTTTGCACTTGTTGAAGTTGAGCCTTTGCCAATTGGTTCATGGTGGTAGTCAACGGCTATGGCTTGTCCATGATCATGCAACACTTTGTGAAGGTGAATCACATTGGGATCACCTTGTGGAACATTAGCCCGAGATTGCCATGCCGATGAAGTATCCGCTATCTCATCCAATATATCACATGCCTCCGCATAAGGCGTAGTCATGAAGTTTCCACCATCAAGTTGATTCACTACACATTAGTTGGTTGTATTGATCCCCGATAGAAAGTTTGTTGAATCATGTTCTCCGTCATATAGTTGTTGGGGCACTCTTTCACCATTGTTCTATACATTTCCCGTATCTCGTGTAGTGGTTCATTGGGCTCTTTCTTGAATGCTAGAATTTCATCCCGAAGAATAGCCATGTGCCCGGGAGAGAAGTACTTAGAAATAAATGTCTCCGCTAATTCATCCCACATATGAATGGAATGATTTGGCAAACGTTCCAACCAATCTAAAGCTTTCTCCCGTAGAGAGAAGAGAAAAGGCCTTAGCCTCAAAGCATCCCCGGAGACATTAGTTTGTTTGCTCCACCAACACGTATCTACGAACCCCTTCAAGTGTTTAAATGCATTTTGACCCGGTGCACCGGTGAATAACCCTCGTAGCTCGACCAAAATGAGCATCACGTTGGTTATTTAGAAGTTTCCCGCCCTAATTCGGGGAGGGACTATAACACTTGCATACCATTCATTCGGATACACCCGGTGTGGAGCCGCTCATGGTGAAGGTGGGGGTGGAGCGGGTACATTGTCTGGAGGCACTCGACCTCGTTTATTTGCTTAAGGTTCAAGAGGGACCTCATCCATTTGATCGTCCTCAACGTCCACGTGAAGTCCCTGAACTACTTGCTCTGGAGTACGGGCGGCGGGAGTCTAAGCACCTCCCCCAACCTGAGAAGCTGCTGGTGCGGCCGAAACTGAAACTGCCTGAGCAAGGCTAGTGCATACAGCCAATATCTGGGCCAAAGCCTCCTGAAGGCCTGGAATCACAATGGGCACAGCTGGTGCCTGAGCTGGTCCCACAGGCTCAACCATATCTGGAATCTGCTCCTGAGCTGGAGCAACTGGTGGCTCTACAGGTGCTGCTCTAGCTGCTGTACGAGTTGCACATCAACCTCTATCGCGGCCCCGTCCTCTCATGACCCTAGCTGGTGGTAGTGGTGGCCATCTGCCCGATCCAGTAGCACGTGTGCTCACCATCTATCAGAGAATAGAATACCAGAAGTTTAGTTTCCAGAATCAACAAATTCGCACCACATGAATACAAGAAATAAAAGTTTCCTAATGGTTCGATAGCCCCTCGAAGATAAGTATAGATGACTCCGTACCAATCCGAAAGACTCTAATAAACCTACTCATGACTCGTGAGACCTATGTTACTTAGGCTCTGATACCAACTTCTCATGACCCAAATCTCAACATGTCGTAATGGCGCCTATCCCAGTATTAGGTAAGCCGACAATCAAAACATAACTACTTATTTTAATTTAAAATCATGATATATTGAGTTTATCAGTGAAAATCTCATAAATAACCGAAAGGACTAATTGTGACTCAAATAAAAAATATCCCAAAGATCCGAGTGTCACTGAGTACATAAGCTACTAAATATCAACACAGTCAAAACTTCTAATACAACTATCTAGAAAGATAGAACAATGCTAATTAAACTGAAAATGAGTAGAGTCGAGGTCTACGGATGCCAAAGCAGCTACCTCAAAAGTCTCCAAGCAAGAAATGCTCCAAGTCTAGCAACCACCGTGCCCAGAAGTACCTGGATCGGCACACGAAGTGCGGAGTGTAGTATGAGTATAACCGACTCAATGTACTCAATATGTAATGGGATTAACCTTGGGTTGAAAGCAGTGACGAGCTCAGATAGGTACAGTCCAAATCCAGATAATAGCAGTACAGATATGACAGGAAAAATAACAGTAACAGCTCAGAGAAATCTCATAATCAGTTTGTACAGAGTACAGAAATGTAGACATGCTTTCAAGTTGAATAGTTTAAGGTCAACAATGATGAAATATGCCAAGTATGACTGATATGGGGAATGTTACATCTCTATATCTACATGTCAAATGTGCATGTCACATGTAATGTATCACAATGATAACCTCATGTTTCCACTCTCTCAGAGTACTCAATCTGACTGTCTCAACTCTCTCTCATCACACTCAATCAATTAACACTATACGGTACCCGCGCTCACTGCTGGTATGTCAGACTCCGGAGGGACGGATCATGCCCAAGCGCTAATATAAAGCTAATATGCCCTACTGCAGCATGCAAACCTGATCCCATAATAATAAATAAAGTCTATAAGTCCTGTCGCGGCATGCAGTCTGATCCATAATAATAATAATATATTTAAAGATAAGAAGGCCTGTTGCGGCATGCATCCCGATCCACAACCGCACTCACAACACGGCTCTTAGGCCCCGGCTCACTCATCAATCTCTCCAGTCTCTCGGACTCATAAATCTCATGCCAATCAGCCCAAACAATGATACATGATGTAACAATAAATAACAACAGAAACTGAGATATGATATGAAAATAATGGATGTGACTGAGTACATAATTGCAATTTAAGCAAATAATTCAATAGTAGAAATAACCTCTGTGGATCCCAACAGAATAAGCATATAGCCTAAACATACTTTCTAACATGGATTGCAGCTCAATTACTGTAACACGTAGGGATTTCATGAATAGAAACAAGGTTTGATAACTACACTGTACCACAGAAACAACAGGTCACAATTACCACGGTGCACGCCCATACTCCTGTCACCTAGCATGTGAGTCACCTCAATACCAATCACATAACACGTATTTCAGGGATTCATACCCTCAGAACCAAGTTTAGAAGTGTTACTTACCTCAAATACATGTAAATGCCTACTCCCACAAGCCCTTGCCTCGCGAATAGGCCTCTGAAGGACTCAAATCTAGCCATAAATAACTTAGTACAATCAATACAAGCTATAGGAATCGATTCTATATGATAAAGCTAAGTTCTTTAACCAAAGGCAAAAAATCAACCCTGAGCTCACATTTCAGAATTTGACAAAATTAAGAAAATTCAAATACCCATTCAATAATGAGTCCAACCACACCAAAATTACTCAATTCCGATCTCAACTCGACCTTCAAATCCTCAGATTATAGTCTATGAAGTGTCACAAACTTTCCCCAATGGTTTCAACCAAAAACAATAATTAAATGGTAAATCTATTGAGATTCATGTATAACAACCAAAACCGAGTTAAAATCTCTTACCTTAATCAACTCCTTGAAAATCCCTTCAAGAATCGCCCAAATCCGAAGTCTCTAGCTCAAAATATGAAAAATCAGTTCAAACCCTCGATTTGAAATTTTAAAACTGTTGCCCAGAGGTTCCTCTTTACAATCACGGAAAGTCCCTCGTGATCGTGAAAAACAAAAGAATGCTGCCCTAAAAAATGACCTACGCAGAACTCTAGCCGCAAATGTAATGCACAGGAACTTGAAGCTAAGAGATCGCCGACCTCCTTATGCGATCGCGAAGAACAAACGCTTGGTTTCCAGGATACCCCCTTCCTTCTTCGTGAACGTGGTACAACCCTCGCGTTCGCGTAGTACCACTAACCGAAGCTCCACGATCACGGACCAACTCTCGCAAATGTGTAGAACACTTAACCAGCTATCCAAACAAGCCTTCGCGATTGCGAACCTTCCCACGCGATCGCGAATAAGAAAACCAGACCTAAAAATCAGCAATCCCACAAAGTCTAAAATGTAGCCGAACTTGATCTGAATCACACCCGAGGCCCCCGGGACCCCATCCAAACATACCAACAAGTCATAAAACATGATACAATCTTAGACGAGGTCTCAAATCACATCAAACAATATCAAAAATATGAATCGCACCCCAATTCAAACTTAATGAACTAATGGATTTTCAACTTCTACAATCGATGCTGAAACCTATCAAACCAACTCCGATTGACCTCAAATTTTGCATTCAAGTCATAAATGATAAAATGGACCTATTAAAACTTCTATAACCAAAATCAGAGCCCAGTAACAACAAAGTCAACTCTCGATCAAACTTCTCAACTCTCAAAACTTCAACTTTTCCAACTTTTGCCAATTCAAGCCAAAATCATCACTGATCTCCAAATCAAAATCCGGACACACTACTAAGTCCAAAATAATCATACAAAGCTATTGGAACCATCAGAACTCCATTCTGGAGTTATTTACACATAAGTCAACATTCGTTCAACTCTTTCAACTTAGACTTCTAACCTTGGGACTAAGTGTCCCAATTTATTCCGACATATCCCCGAAACCAAACCAACTACCCCAAAAAGTTACATAATAAAAACGAACATAGAATAAGCAATAAATGGGGGAACATGGCTACAATACTCAAAATGACCGACCGGGTCGTTACACTATCACACTATTTCTGTTTAGTGTAGTTTGTTGTTATGTATTTGAGGTTGTTGTTTGATGATTTTGTATAGAACATAAATGAATGATCAGGGTTTAATACTTTATCACTTAGTTTAAGTTTGTAAAGTTTAAGTGTTCAAGGTTCTTTCCTTCTTCACATGAGTGTTTGTTTATCCTAAAGCAGCCTTTGAGTCATTACTATGAAAGTCTTGTATCTGTATTTAACTATTAATCACATCTATGAGCCTTATTATATGAAACAACATTAAGGTAACTGGAATAACTCTAATGAACTTCAGTAACTATTTTTGCATGTATTATGTCATGATCAAGTCATCTCTTATGAATTAGGCTATAATCATATATGTTGTGGTTGAGTATTAATTATTATGTTAGTAAGTTGAATAGAACTCCATCATGTATAGATATTTACCTTTAATATGTATAGCTAAGTTAGGTCTAATTAGTATAAAGTCCCCCATGTCTTAAACTTCTTTAATGCTATTATTGACTTGACTTCATAAGGTTTGAAACTCATCCTGTTTGTAAAATCATAACCTTGACTGAAACATCCTATGTATGCGTTTGAATGAAAGTTTTGCATTCATCTCTGTTTGTCCTTCATTCTCATGCTTGTGCATCCAGTATCATTAAAACCTGCTGAGTTTATCTGAGTCTATTGTAATCTACTATCAGAACTAATGAATGACTTTGAAACTATCTGCTTTGCCTGAATATTGCAATGTTCTTTGACATTCAAATAGAGACAACATGAATGTGAGACCTAAAGCTCTTTGAAAAGAATGTAGCCATGGCATATGCTTAGAGTAATACTAGTCCGTTAAATAGTACAAGTAGCTCTATTAATGCTCCTAAGAGATTCCTGAATGAAGCTAACAACTCAGCATCTAATATAAATCAAGACTTAGTTTATAATCTCTGCTAAGTGCTTGTGTGTATGTTTCATTTTGTGAACTTGCACTCATTCCAGTTTTTCAATGCTTCTGTTTGTCCTTCATGATTTCATGCATGTTTGCACTGTCTTGAAACTGCTTCAAGTTCTCTCTCTCTCTCTCTCTCTCTCTCTCTCTCTCTCTCTCTCTCTCTTAACATGAATTGAACCTAGTCTGTGAACTCTAAGGAAACCCTTAAGTTGCTACTGCCTGGATATAACAGTCTGCTTATTCTTAGTAAGAGTTTAACATACATAGGGAAAGGCGATCATGTCATTAATTTCAAAGATAAAAAGACTGATGGCATGAGATTCTGTCAAGTACTCTTAGGAATTCTGGTTAAAGTTATAAACATGTAGTCTTGTTGAAACTTTGAGTGTATTTTGGTATCTCTAACAGCATCTGTAGAGGTTCTGACCATGAATATTTATCTGAAACCTTGACTAACACTTTCAAATCTTCTAGTAGTATTATTAACTTGTGTGTGCTAAAGGTCAGACATGAGTTAAAACAATCAGTGCTTAGTTTAATTAGGAGTTGTCAAGGCAAATACATCTGTATTCATTAACTATTGAAGAATTGAACTGTATGCTCTTTCTCTATCCTCAAGATATCTGATTTCAGGTGTTTGGCTCTTTAGTAGTAGCATGATAATACCTCTGTGTCTATGTGTGTTTGAAACTTGATATTTAGACCTGTTTAATATGTTAATCATCCACTTAGTGTTGGAAATATAGTTATGAAATGTAGATAAAACTGCTTTGTGTCCTTATGTTATTCTGCTTGGCCCTGTTAAGAAAGGGGTATACTTCTATGGTATGATATTATTATGGTAAGTGGTTTGCATTGAAAGTGCCTCATTGGCACTTAAACTTGTAGGTAAGAGTGAATCATTAATGGTTAGGGGTATTTGAGAGTAGGGTTTAGCTCTTGGTTGGGCTGCTCTCCTTAGCACAAGCATTGTCTTGGGCCCTAGAGACCCTTGGGAACTTTGAAGTGTCAGGGGATTCAAAGAGGGCTTTGACCTTGAGTGGAACTCTACCCTTAGCCTCTAACCCATTGATATTCATTACTCTTTTTGGGTTTAGTGTTTAATGACAATGAAAGATTTTCAATGTAAATCATTTTCCATATATAACCACCATATTAGTATGACCTTTCATAATATTTAAGTATTGTTAGTTGCGATATTTTGCTTAAGTCATTTACTCATATATTTCATGTATGATTGTGTGTATAGAATATTGTTTTTTAATTATTTCTCTCTTTATTTTGAACATGTACAACCATTGGGCCTGCTGAGTTCTCAAGGAACTCAAGCCCAAACTCAGCGTCATTGACGAGCTCGAAACACACACCTAAATTATGCTCGCTAATCAAATATAATATAGTATAACATCGTATCAACAAGGGTTAGATTTAAATAGTATTCTCGTAGTTTCTAGCTTGGTTGCTATCCAAGATGATCAACAATTGAGATTTATGTGATTTCTAACTAAAATTAACTAAGAATCTAAAGCTATTGACGAATGACAATCGCACCAAGGATCAAGCAAAGAAGGTTATCAATGGGAGAAGATAGGGTTTTGATGGGATAGGTGCAAGATAATTGTTTGGGATCTAACTCTAGATAATTCACTTCTAATGTTCAAGTGAGTCTCTCGAATTCACTCAATTATTAGTTCAAACATTAGGCAAAACTCCTCTCTCGATTAAGTCTTAACCTCACAAGATGAACCAATTTGAGCACGTGAAGATATGCAAGAATATGTAGTGGATTGGTCTTTAAGAGAATATCTCCCATTATCTTCCTAACTAGGTTTAATCAATGATTTAACTAGCCTTTTTCGATTACTAAGAAGAATTAGTGAACTCAACTAACAATATAATGCAAAGATATCACAAGTTATGCCTCTCTCGATTACATGAACAAGTGAATATAGATGCAACAATTAAATCATCCAAAACGATTCAATATATAAAACTAGAGTTATAATCCACAAACAATCATCAATACACCAAATCCATCAAACCCTAATGAGAACTACTCCATAGACATAGATCAATTCATCAAAAATAAAGTTAAAGTATAGGAAAACATACATTCGATCCAAACTTGGGTCTTGAGTGAGGAAGGAATGATGAAATACTTGTGATTTTGCTCTTCCAACTCCTCCTTAGCCTCCTTAGGTCGAATATGTGTCAAAAGTTCAAACAATAACGTTTTTCCATATATTTATACCAAGTAGGGTCGGGCCCAGATGAAATTACCTTCTCCTAGCCAAAATAGGAAAATAACTCTGCAACAATTGTACAGGCACGCCACATGGGGCGACGCGCCATGCGGGGCATTAGTGGTAAAATCCAGAGAGCTAATTTATGACAAGCAGTAGAGAATTGCATAAGCGCGCCGCCCCACGCGCTGCCACAATGGGGATTTATCAGAGTATGGATTTTGCTTCAATTTTTGACGTCCAGACTTGGTCCTCGACCCCCGAACACGATCCCATCTTAATCCCTTGGGAGTTTACTCAGTCTTCAAAGCTCCAAATAGCTCGAATTCATTCCATAACCTCTATATAGTCGGAATCACTCCTACAAAGCATAAAACACACAATAAGTGCAAAACACTATCAATTAAAGCTCAACACAAGTAAAGTGCAGTAAATTAGACTGCTTTAAGCGACTAAAATACGCAATTATAGCCTACCATCAACACCCCACACTTACCAATCAAACTACACTTCACATAGATACGACCTTTTTAAACAAATCTCATAACTCATCACAACAAGAATATTTAAAACAGATTAAGCACAATACCGTAACATCCTCGCATCAAGATTTGACTCAAAAGCACCACACATTTTTATAACCTGCTCACTTACTCTAACACAGAGATCAACGACATTACCTTTCCTTCATAAATTAAGTACCCTCGAATAACAATAGAGAGTAGTTCCACATGTAATAGAATTTAAGAGCAATTAGGAACTCAAGATAGAAAGAATTCACTCACTCTCAGAAATAACATTCATATGCCACAAAAGACGTACCATAGGCTTGCCCGTAGTGTACTACTCTACTAATTGAGTTCATTCAGTGAAGGATCAAATAGGACTTTAATTAGTTGTAATGTAGGATGCGAGATGGGTAGGATACATTCGGATATAAGAGTGACTACACCACCATAAGCACTTTAATACATACAATTAACCATTCAAAACCCCAAACTTATGTCAAATCATAACTCCACCTTCACATTAATATACATCAACTCCCTACTTCTTTAATCACAATTACATCAAGAATTACCACTATCAATGAATATCTTTCACAATCATACACTTATTTTTTGTTTCCTTTTCAATTCAAGTGGCTCTTTCCTTTTCAAAATAGTGCACCTTTCTCCATAGTTCAATAGTTCCACTCAAAATCCAAACCAACTACCCCACACTTCAACTTTTACAAAGTTCATAACAAATTCAAGTGCTCACGAGAGGTAAATGGTTCAATTAGATGGTCAATTCAAACAAATGGATGAGGCTTGTAATGTGGTTGCCAAAGAAACAAGATTACAGGCTCAAAGGGGTTAACTACGATACATAAGAATTACGTGGGCAAATGCATATATCTGGCTCAACAAAGAAATTCCCAAATCACTCCCAAGACTGAATAAAACTACTATTTCACTTTGCAAACACACGGGGCAAGTTATAGACATCAAATGCAATGTACAAAATAACACAAAACCTCTCACACACATGGCACATAACTCATTCAAGATTGATAACAAAGTTTAGCATACCCCATCCTCGGGAAGCGCGACCGGCGCTCAACCGAGTGAACCCGGCCGAGCAAACCTGTTAAATACTTCCTACCCAATTAACCCATGGTCAAGAGAAGACGTGATTTCATTAATTATACAGTAGGAGTCTCATTCATTCAATCCTAAATCATTTCATTAGTCATTGCGCTTTAAGTCCCAAAATACACATTTCTTAAAGTTCAAGTGGAACAAGTGATCAAACACAACATGACTTGTTTAACATTCCCAACACCCATACAACCCACATAGTGTCTACAGAGCCTCTAAAGATACAAAAGAGAGTAAAGATAGTGCCGGCAACAAAGCCCCGACTATACCTCAAAAGTGACCATAATATAAACAAAAGGTACAATACATGACCCCGTAATGAAATGGGGCTCACCGAGTCCGCTGAGAAGAGGATGCAGCACTATATGTGATCCGCACTGTCTGCTATGTAACCACATGCATCCATTTAAAGATGCAGCGCCCCCGGCAAAAGGGACGTTAGTACCGTCGAATAGCACTAGTATGTATAGCTAAACACCAACTCAGTAGAATGAATAATAATATAAGAGGAACTGTCAAGAATTCAATAAGGGCTTCAAAGAATAGTAAAACAACAAGTCAAGGATCATATACATTTTCAAGATAGTTTTCATATTATTAGGTTAGGTGACCTTTAGTACCGATGTTCCACAATTCACAATACCTTCGTATTCTTACACGGAGTCCGATCTCGGTATGATCGGCTAGTCCGCCTCATCTGAGACATTACCACAATTTCATTATAATTTACGGTACAGTACCACCATGTGTGCGGCATGGGATACGATCACGGCCCGATCGGCTAGGCCATCTCATTTGAGACATCAACCCTTTTCACAATTTCATCCACAATACCACCGTGTTCTTACATAGAGTCCGATCTCGGCCCGATCGGCTAGGCCATCTCATTTGAGATATTACCTTTTTCATTCAATCATCTCACATTGTACTTCTTTCATATACTTTAGATTCATTGGCACTAGTGATTACGATTACAAAGTCTTTCTTGGCACTTGGCCGTATTTCATAGTTCCAAAACCTTTTTTCCACATTCAATATCATTATCATTATCAACAAAAATAAGGCTTCCTATTCAAGACACTAAATTCACATATGAGCAACTTGGGAGTCTTAGGCACATAGAGGCTTTTCTCAAATTTGGCATAACAACCTTTTATCTCAATCTTGACATGAAGTCTTAATAGTTATAACACATATTTCATATTTTTGAACACATCCTCAAATAACAAGATAACATGATGAATCCTTTAGAATAAATATTGAATTTACACCCTTCAATACAAACACATTAAAAATCGCCAATTCTATAATGATCAGGAGCTTACTCCAATTACACGAACACCATGGGGTTCGATTCTAAGAAGAAGGGCTCTTAGCCAACATACCTCAATTGAGCTTCTTAAAACTCTAAGATTTTCCGGAATATTAGCAACTTCAATCTATTTAAGAAATATAACAAAATTGAACCACAAATTAGGAAGATGAACATGGTTTTAGCTCATTTGAGCATACTATCAAACACTAGGTGTGCATCAATGTTTTAAGGCTCTTTTTTGGAAGATTCCATCATTTCCTAACCCACTCTCTACCATTATTAGCTCATAATCTTCCCACATACTACAAGGATACATGCATGCAAGGTAAGCACTCCCATCCCCATGAATTACCTTACTAATGGCCCATTCTAGTTACATTTTGAAATTAAGAGTTTGGGTGATAGAATCTTACCTCTTAGGAAGAAGACCTAGGTGCCTCTTTTGATAATCTTCAAGATTTAAGTGAGAATTGAAGAACAATTCGATGAAGATCACTTCTCCCTCTAGGACCCTTTCTCTCGTTCTAAAAATATCAGAAACTATGCTCACAATAGTCCATGGGGTGTGTTTTAATGAAATAGGGTCGGGTTTAAAAACCCCAAAAAAGAAGCTCCGGAACAAGATCTGCGATCGCATAATCGATATGCGGACCGCATATCGGTCGCATAATCAGTGACCAAAACAGCCAAATACCTGTCCGTGTCTGCAGTCACTATGCGGCCCGCAGACCTGTTCTGCGGTCGCATAATGAACCGCAGAACAGTTATGCGGTCGTATAGTCGACCACAAAATTTCATCCAAACTGGGCCAATTAACTACCTCACTCTGCGGCCATTATGCGGTCCGTAGAGTGATTCTGCGGTCGCATAATGGACTGTGGAAATGCATAACACTGCCAAACATTTTCCTTTACTTTCGATGCATTGTTCAACCCAAAAGGTCCGAACCGTATAATACACAACACATAAAACTAATTCGGCACTACGAAACATTATTAACATTATTTTTTTTTTCTTTTGCAAAATTGTACGGGGCCTTACATTCTCCTTCACTTAGGATCAATCGTCCTCAAATGAGGGTAAAGATCTGTTATTAGCATCTTATGCAACTCAGATTTCATACAACACACCAACAACCCTAAATTTGACTAACCCCCTAAATTTTCAAAACTTTCGCCAGAGTTTCGTTTGTAACTAGGCCTATCCACCTGTCAGAGAGCCCCAGAAACACATCTTACAAACATGTATAGAACCCAACGACATAGCATAAGGCATAACCACACCAACCGTGGCCTCATGTAAATAACATATAATCGAAAGGAGCATCTTTACATTAACTGAACAAGTGATACAAAATTCTTAGGCGATAGGTTCGTAAAAGAAATGATTACACAACTATTCAAGCAAGTGAGGATACTTCTTCTTCATCTCTTCCTCGGCCTCCCACGTGGCCTCTTTAACCTGCTGGTTTCTCCATAACACTTTCACGGAGGCAATTTCTTTATTCCTCAACTTTCGGACTTGCCTATCAAGAATGGGAACTAGAATCTCTTCATATGACAATTCTTTATTAACCTCAATGGTCTCAACCGGAACAATGAGTGACGGATCTCCAACTACTTTTTTCAACAAAGATACATGGAACACCGGTGTACTAATGACATCTCAGGTGGTACCTAAAGCTTGTACGCCACCTCATCGATCCTCTGAATGATTTTGTATGGTCCGACATACCTCAGACTCAATTTTCCCATTTTCCCAAACCGCATAATACCCTTCATGGGGGAAACCTTCAAGAATACCCAATCATCTTTCTTGAACTCTAAGTCTCTGCGACGAACATCCGAATAGGATTTTTGACGGCTCTGAGCAGTTTTCAACCGCTCATTTATGATCTTAAATTTTTCCATAGCCTGATGTACAAGGTCTGGCCCTATCAACTCTTCTTCCCCAATCTCGAACCACCCAATGGGAGATCTACATATCCTACCATATAATACCTCAAACGGTGCCATCTGGATACTTGCATGAAAGCTGTTGTTATAAGAAAACTCTATGAGTGGCAAATGATCATCCCAGCTACCCTTGAAATCAAGAACACAAGCACACAATATGTCTTCGAGCGTCTGAATAGTCCTCTCTGCTTGCCCGTCAATCTGTGGATGGAAAGCTGTACTAAGATTTACCTGAGTATCAAAACCTTGCTGTAATTAACTCCAAACATTGGCCGTGAATTGAGCCCCTCGGTCTAAAATGATAGAAACTGGAGTGCCATATAGCCTGACTATTTCCTTGATATAACACTGAGCATACTGTTCCGCTGTGTTGGTAGATTTAACTGGCAAGAAGTGTGATGATTTCGTGAGTCATTCCACGATCACCCAAATTGTGTCAAACTTGCACGGAGTGTGTGGTAATCCTACCACAAAATCCATATTAATCATCTCCCACTTCCACATTGGAATTTCTATGTTCTGTGCCAACCCACCAGGCCGTTGATGTTCGGCCTTCACTTGCTGATAGTTCGGACACCTTGCCACAAAGTCCGCCACATTCCTTTGCATGTCATTCTACCAATATACTTCCTTGAGGTCGTGATACATCTTCATAGAACCTGGATGCACGAAATACCTAGAAGCGTGAGCTTCGGTCATGGTTCTTTCCCGGAGACCATCTACATTTGGAACACATAGTCGCCCTTGGTACCTTAGTGTACCATCATCCATGATAAGAGTAAAATATGTAGTCTTATGTTTATGAATTCCCTCCTTTAATTGCACCAAAAATGGATTGTTGTATTGCTTCTCCTTGACATCTAAAACAAGCTATGATTCAGCCCTATTTTGCACAATTACCCCTCCTTCATTAGAGTCCGAAAGACGAACTCCCAAACTAGCCAATTGATGGACTTCCTTGGCCAATGGCCTTTGATATACCTCCAAATGTGCTAAACTACCCATAGATTTCTGGCTAAGTACATCCGCCACAATACTGGCTTTCCCCGGGTGATATAGAATATCGATATAGTAATTCTTGAGTAACTCAAGCCATCTTCTCTGCCTCAGATTCAGCTCCTTTTGTTTGAAAATATATTGAAGACTCTTGTGGTCCGTGAATACCTCCACATGGACCCCATACAAATAGTGATGCCAAATTTTCAATGCAAAAACCACCTCCACCAATTCTAAGTCATATGTTGGATAACTTTTTTCATGATTCTCGAGTTGCCCAGAAGCATATGCTATAACTTTGCCATGTTGCATTAACACACACCCAAGCCAAATTCTTAAAGTATCATAATATACCACAAATTCATCTGTACCCTCTGGCAAGGTCAACACCGGCGCTGTAGTCAATCTCTATTTCAACTCATGGAAGTTCCTTTCACAAGCATCGGACCATTGGAAGTTAACTGCTTTCTGAGTCAATTTAGTCAACGGAGAGGCAAGAGTAGAGAACCCCTCCACAAACTTCCTATAATACCCTACTAAGCCCAAGAAACTGCGAATCTCGGTGGGCGTTGTAGGTCTAGGCCAATTCTTTACAGCTGAAAGCTTTTGAGGATCAACCTTGATTCCTTCTCTAGAGACAACATGACCCAAGAATGTGACAGATTCAAGCAAAAATTCACACTTTTGAAAATTACGCATATAATTGGTGCTGATAAAGAGTCTGTAACACTGCCCTGAGATGATCGGCATGGTCCTCCCGACCTCGTGAATACATAAGAATATCGTCAATGAACACTATCACAAAGGAGTCGAGGAAAGGCTTGAAAACCCGATTCATAAGATCCATGAAAGCTGTCGGGGCATTTGTTAGCCCAAAAGACATCACTAGAAATTCCAAATGCCCATACCGGGTTCTAAAAGCTGTTTTCGGTATATCCTGCTCCCTGATATTCAATTGGTGATACCCAGATCGTTAATCAATTTTGGAGAAGTATTTAGCACCCTGTAACTGATCAAACAAATCATCTATTCTTGGTAGTGGGTATTTGTTTTTGATTGTGACTTTGTTGAGCTGCCGGTAGTCAATGCACATCCTCAGTGATCCATCTTTCTTCCTCACGAAGAGAACCGGTGCTCCCTATGGTGACACACTCGGTCGGATAAAACCCTTCTCAAATAGATCCTTCAACTGTTCCTTTAGTTCCTTCAATTCTGCTGGTGCCATTCTGTAGGGCGGAATAGATATAGGCTACGTGCCTGGCATCACATAAATCCCAAAATCAATCTCCCTATCTAGAAGAATCCCTAGGAGCTCATCAGGAAAGACCTCCGAAAATTCTTTCACAAGTAGCACTGACTCGAGTGTAGGTGCCTCAGCAGTGGTATCCGTAACTCAGACCAAATGGTAAATACACCCCTTGTCGATCATCTTTGTGGCCTTAAGGTAAGAAATAAACCTACCTTTTGGCATCATATTATCCCCCTTCGACTCAATAACCGGATCATTACAAAATTCAAACCTCACAGTTCTAGTTCACCAGTCGAGCTTAGTAAAATATGAATAAAGCTAATCCATTCCCATAATTACATCAAAATCAACCATCCACAGTTCAATGAGATTGGCCACGGTGTTTCGACCGCGCACCGTGACAACACAATCCCTATAAACTCGTGTGGCCACAATAGACTCGCCAACCGGAGTAGATACAGAGAACGGCTTAGGAAGCTATTCCGGTTCTATCTCAAATTCCATAGCAACAAAAGGGGTAACATAGGACAAGGTGGAACCGGGATCAATAAGAGCATATACATCATGAGTTTGGACAGTCAATATACCCGTGACGACATATGGAAAAGCCTGTGCACTCTGGCAACCACTCATAGCATAGAAACGGCTGGGTCCTCCTGAACTCTATGCATCACCCCTAGCTGCATCACGCTTTGCTGGTGCCGGAGTGCCTCGAGCTGGACGGGGTGCTGAAGATGTAGCAGCTGCAGAACTGGATGGCTGTGTTGTGCCCCTGCCCACACCCTGGCAGGACGAACCGCACTCCCTCTGAATATGAACCCTTAATCCACACCCGTAACATGTAGGTAAGTCCATGAGAAAATTCCCGAGTGCATCCTCCCACACCTGGGCATGGGGGCCTCCGCTGTTGCGGGAATCTCCCTCTTGATCGACCCTGATGGTGGGGTCCCCTGTTGCCCTGATTGAGCCTGAAGCGACTCCCCTGTTGCTGACTGTGCCCCGCTGGTGGTGCACTGGCTGAAGACTGAGCATGAGTCTGGGTTGGCCTTGATGACCCTCCCCTGAAAGCTGATCTTCCCCCACCTAATGACTCCCCAAAGTTGCCCGCGGACCGGGCCTTAATGGTACCCTCTTGCTCCCTCCTGTTCTTAAACTTGCGGTCCTCTGTAGCTTGAGAAAATGTTACCATTTTCCCATAGTTCATGTCTGAATTCAAGGCAGCTGTAGCAGCCTCATTGATAACCAAGGGGCTAAGGCCTTGCACAAACCGGCGCACTCTAGCCTCCATAGTAGGTAACATAAGAATGACATATTTTGACAGGCGCGCGAACTCCATGTGATACTCCCACACACTTCTACTACCTTGCTTAAGATTCTCAAACTCTATGGCACGTGCTGCCCTAGTCTCGGCAGGCACGGAATGGTCCATAGAGGCATCCGCAAACTCACTCCATCTCGCTGGAGGGATCCCCTCCTCTCGAGAGTCCTCCCATAGCTCAAACCACAAATATGCCACCCCTTTCAGGTGGTAGGCGGCCAACTCCACTCCCTCTGCCTCAGTAGCGTGCATAACCTGGAGAGTCTTATGCATCTCATCAATGAAGTCATGCAGGTCCTCCTCGGGATTAGCACCCGTGAACACGAGAGGATCCAACTGCAGAAATTTGTTCAACCTAAAACTAGTAGAATCCCCTTGCTGGCTAGAAGATGTGGGTGCAACACCCGACCTTTGGGCCTGCGAAGCCACTATTTGAGTCAGCATCTGAATAGCTCCCCTAAGATCTCTATCAGAAATACCAGAGCCGGAAGCTAAGGCTGGAGGTGGAATCAGAATGTCAGGTGGAGGAATCGTCGCACCCTCAGTAGGTGTAGGAACTGGTGTGGCCTGGGCCGGTGTATTGGAATCAGGTAGTGTAGCAGTCATGGGATTATCCTCACCCCTCGGGTGTTCACCCGCTTTATCAAATAAAGGGCCAACTTCCACTCCTAAGGCGGCGTTGGCTCCTTGGCTAGTTCTTGCTCTCTTCTTAGGTGCCATATACTAAAAGTTATAGGAATGCAAGAGTTAGAAGAGGAACAGTTGCGCCATTAGTTTCATCGCACGATCCAGAATATCAAAGAAGGGTATTGTTCCTAAATGTCCAAGTAGCCTTCAACTTATAGATGTGGTCGACAACACACCGATAAGAAGGACTCTACCAGACACGGCTTCGAGACATCCTAGGACACTTTAAAACCCTATGCTCTGATATCAAGTTTGTCACGCCCATCCTCGTGAAGCGCGACCGGTGCTCAACCAAGTGAACCTGGACGAGCAAGCCTGTTAGATACTTCCTACCCAATTAATCCATGATCAAGAGAAGACGTTATTTCAATAATTATACAGTAGAAGTCTCATTCATACAATCCTAAATAAGTTCATTAGTCATTGTGCTTCTAAGTTCCAAAATACATATTTCTTAAAGTTCAAGTGGAACAAGGGATCAAACACAGCATGACTTGTTTAACATTCCCTACACCCATATACAACCCACATAGTGTCTACGGAGCCTCTAAAGATACAAAAGAAAGTAAAGATGGTGCTGACAACAAGGCCCCGACTATACCTCAAAAGTGACCATAATATAAACAAAAGGTACAATACATGACCCCGAAATGAGATGGGGTTCACCAAGTCTGCTGAGAAGAGGATGCAACACTATCTGTGATCCGCACTGTCTGTTATGTAACCACCTGCATCCATTTAAAGATGTAGCTCCCCCGACAAAAGGGATGTTAGTACCGTCGAATAGCACTAGTATATATAGCTAAACACCAACTCAATAGAATGAACAATAACACAAGAGGAACTGTTAAGAATTCAATAAGGGCTTCAAATAATAGTAAAACAACAAGTCAAGGATCATATACATTTTCAAGACAGTTTTCATATTATTAGGATGGGTGAACTTTAATACCTATGTTCCACAATTCACAATACCTCTGTATTCTTACATGGAGTCCAATCTCGGCCCGATCGGCTAGGCCGCCTCATCTGAGACATTACCACAATTTCATTATAATCTCCGGCACAGTACCACCATGTGTGTGGCATGGCGTTCGATCACGGCCCGATTGGCTAGGCCATCTCATTTGAGACATCAACCCTTTTCACAATTTCATCCACAATACTACCGTGTTCTTACACGGAGTCCGATCTCGGCCCGATCGACTAGGCCACTCATTTGAGACATTACCTTTTTCATTCAATCATCTCACATCATACTTCTTTCATATACTTTCGATCTATTGGCACTAGTGATTACGATTAGAAAGTCGTTCTTGGCACTTGGCCGTATTTCATACTTCCAGACCCTTTTTTCCACATTCAATATCATTATCATTATCAACAATAATAATACTTCCCATTCAAGACACTAAATTCACATATGAGCAACTTGGGAGTCTTAGGCACATAGAGGCTTTTCTCCAATTTGGCATAACAACCTTTTATCTCAATCTTGACATGAAGTCTTAATAGTTATAACACATATTTCATATTTTTGAACACATCCTCAAATAACAAGATAACATGATGAAGCCTTTAGAATAAATATTGAATTTACACCCTTCAATACAAACACATTAAAAATTGCCAATTCTATAATAATCAAGAGCTTACTCCAATTACATGAACACCGTGGGGTTTGACTCTAAGGAGAAGGGGGTTTAGCCAACATACCTCAATTGAGCTTCTTAAAACTCTAAGATGTTTCGGAATATTAGCAACTTCAATCTATTTAAGCAATATAACAAAAGTGAACCAAAAATTAGGAAGATGAACATGGTTTTAGCTCATTTGGGCATACTATCAAACATTAGGTGTGCATCAATATTTTAAGGCTCTTTTGTGGAATATTCCATGATTTTCCAACCCACTCTCTACCATTATTAGCTCACAATCTTTCCACATACTACAAGGATACATGCATGCAAGGTAAGCTCTCCCATCCCCATGAATTACCTTACTAATGGCCCATTCTATTTACATTTTGAAATTAAGAGTTTGGGTGATAGAATCTTACCTCTTAGGAAGAAGACCTAGGTGCCTCTCTTGATAATCTTTAAGCTTTAAGTGAGAATTGAAGAACAATTTGATGAAGATCACTTCTCCCTCTAGAACCCTCTCGCTCACTCTAAACATATCAGAAAATATGCTCAAAATGGTCCATGGGGTGTGTTTTAATGAAATAGGGTCGAGTTTAAAAATCCCAAAAATGAAGCTCCGGAACAAGGTCTGCGATCGCATAATCGACATACGGACCGCATATCGGTCGCATAATCGGTGACCAAAATAGCCAAAAACCTGTCTGTGTCTGCGGTTACTATGCGGCCCGCAGACCTGTTCTGCGGTCGCATAATGAACCGCAGAACATTTATACTGTCGCATAGTCGACCGCAAAATTTCATCCAAACTGGCCCAATTAACTGCCTCACTCTGCGGCCATTTTGCGGTCCGCAGAGTGATTCTTGGCCGCATAATGGACCACATAAACGCATAACACTGCCAAATATTTTCCTTTACTTTTCGATGCATTGTTCAACCCAAAAAGTCCGAACCGCGGCTCAACACGTAAAATCAATTTGGCACCACGAAACATTATTAACATTATTTTTTATTTATTTTTTCTTTTGCAAAACTTTACTGGGCCTTACAATCAAGACACTCTAGTCAAAGCAGTTAAGCAAAGTTAAGATAAACCAATTTAAGGTACTTATACAAGAGTCAAAAACTAAGTCTAAGCGTCACAACTAAAGCACTAACTATTCTCAAGGTATAATAAAGTTAAGAGACATTGTCTTCAATTCAAATCATAGCACAAGGTTTTCTACTACTCTACAAAACAAAAACTAACTACACCCGGTTCAAACAAAACCCTTGAAAAAGAACCGCGACACAAAGAAAAACCAAGGGGGACTTGTTACACTACCTAACAAAACAAAATCATTTTGTCTATTTCTTTCGACTTTAATCCCTCAAGAAACCTGTCGAATGATATCCATAGTAGGGAAAATCAAAAATTTTAAAAATAAATTCAATTTTTATGTTTTTTTCCAATTAGTTTCTATCTCTAACTACTACAACTAACAAAAGGAAAACTAATATACATACATAAAAATATCCCCCACCATGTCCTCATGACACAATTAAAAAGCATAAGGTAAAGAAAACTTCCCTGAACATCTAGTCGGGGTCTAAATCGAAGTCGGGCTCCATTCCTCACGCCCGAACTAATGCACATATCCATGCAGACAGCTTCTTCCCAACCTTTTTGGGGGTACCCCCCACAATTATCTTTCTTGCTCACTACAACCTTCTCTTTCGAGCCCTTCAGTTTTCACTCAATACTTGCAGTTGGTTTGTCCTTTTGTACCACTTTTTCTACATTCATATGAAAATCACCGTCTCCTCACCCACTCTAAGCATGAGTTTCCTCTTGTGTATATCCAGTGTTGCTCTACCCGTTGCTAAGAAAGGTCTTCCTAGGATGAGGGGGACCTCCTTGTTCTCCTCCATATTCACCACTATAAAGTCTATAAGAAATACGAACTTATCCACCTGAACTAACACATCTTTTACTATCCCCTCAGATGTTATAGTCTTTTGGTCTGCCAGCTGCAAAGATATTGACACCGACCTTATCTCTCCAATCACCTTCTCTAGTTTTCTGTAAATAGATAGAGGCATTAAATTAATTGAGGCACCAAAATCACATAAAGACTTGTCAAAATGAATAATTCCTAATGATCAAGGTATAGTAAAACTCCCTGGATCTCCACACTTTTGTGGGAGTTTGTTTTGAAATATTGCGCTACAATGCTCTGTGAGCTTGACCACTTAGGTCTCCTCGATTTTCCTCTTCTTTGTAAGGATCTCCTTCAAGAATTTGGCATAAGCAGGCATTTGTGAGAGAACTTCTGTGAATGGTAAGTTCATATGAATCTATTTCAGCATATCCAGAAATCTCCCAAACTGCTTGTCCAGCTTTTCTCTATATAGCTTTTGGGGGAAGGGTAATGCAGGCATGTGCTCGCTCTCATCATGTTACTCCCTTCTTGAATTTTCTTCCTTCTTCTTCTTCTTCTTCTTCTTCTTCTTCTTCTTCTCCTCAGTTTTCATCGGGCCTTTCTTCTTTTTATCAATATCTTTCTTCAGCTTCTCCCCACTTTCTTTTTCAAGGATCACATCCTTTTGGATCGGGGTGGGATCTTTCAACACTTGGTTACATCATTCATTGTTTCTTTAGGATTTCTCTCAGTATCAGCATTCACTATTTCAAAAATATGTGCCCAACTCTTTGATAGCTGCTCCATGGGCGTCCAGCCTCTCATCTGTCTTCCTGATAAAGGCCTTCATTAGATCCTCTAGACCAGGTGGAATGGGCTGTCGAGGTTGAAATTGCTGCCTCTGCTAATTTTGGTATGCTGGAGCTCCTTGTCCCTG
This sequence comes from Nicotiana otophora, assembly GCA_000715115.1. Taxonomy (NCBI): domain Eukaryota; kingdom Viridiplantae; phylum Streptophyta; class Magnoliopsida; order Solanales; family Solanaceae; genus Nicotiana; species Nicotiana otophora. The sequence goes on along the minus strand of AWOL01S0005408.1, from coordinate 161,388 downwards.
GGTTCTAGAGTTATTTTGTTTCCATGCATTTACAGTACCTCCAGGCTAACTCCATGAAAAATCGGGGTGCCTCTGACCCATTGCATTGAAATTGTAGTTTCCCACAACATTCACTTCCTCAATTGAGGCTTGACACTCATGAGTAGGGTGTCCTCTTCCACATATATCACAAGCTGCGTGAGGATCATTTTGTATCGAGGCTAAGGTTAGCTTCCTTTTTTCTTTGGCTATAGTATCAAGTTGTACCTGTATAGATGTATTAGCATCAACTTGTTGAACACCAGTTGATCTTCTTCTTCCAGCACTCTCAGAGGGCCACTGATTTGCATCTTCAGATAACTCATCAAGAATTGTAACTATTTCCTCTGGAGTCTTCTTCATCAATGGGCCTCCAGCTGCATTGCTCAGTGTTCTACGTGAGCCCGGTGTCAATCCATCCCCAAAGTCCTGGAGTTGCATCCAGAGTTTGATTCCACTATGTTGATACTTTCGAACAATCTCCTTAAACCTCTCGCATGCTTCAAAAACAGTTTCAGTCTCTTTCAGGCAGAAGTTATGGATTTCTCTTCTAAACTTGCCCGTCTTAGCTGAGGAGAAATATTTCTCAAGGAATTTTCTGGTCATCTCCTCCCATGTTCTAATTGATCCCGTGGGTAAGCTTCGAAGCCACTTCTTTGCATCATCCTTGAGTGTGAAGGGGAATGCCCTTAAGTACACTGCATCTCGTGATACACCATTGTATTGAAAGGTGTTCATAATCTCCTTGAAGTCCATTAGATGTGTGTTTGGATCTTCGTTTGGCTTCCCTCTGAAAACACAATAATTCTGAAGGGTTTGAAGCAACCCTTGCTTCAACTCGAAATTATTTGCTGCAATTGGAGGTGGTCTAACAGTTAATAATGCTTGATTGTAGACCGGTCTAGCATAATTGCCAAGTGGTCTCCTGGCATGGGAGCTATATTTCCGAACTGGTATGCAGCCAAGGGTTGATTTTGAGAAATTCTACGACCCCTTTCTTCTTCATAGATAATTTGTGCATCTCTAATAACCTACACACAATCAAAGAAAACCAAACGTAAAAAGGAAAAAATAAAAATAAAAAAAGAATTCCTGAATTAGCACTACAAACTATTTCAAACACTGTTGATTGCCAATTCCCGGCAACGGCGCTAAAATTTGACGAGCTCTAAAAACACATCTAAATTATGCTCGCTAATCAAATATAGTATAATATAATATCGTATCCATAGGGATTGGATTTAAATAGTATCCTCGTAGTTCCTAGCTTATTTGCTATCCAAGATGATCAATAATTGAGATTTATATGATTTCTAACTAAAATTAACTAAGAGTCGAAAGCTATTGACTAATGACAATCACACCAAGGATCAAGCAAAGAAGGTTATCAATGGGAGAAGATAGGGTTTTGATGGGATAGGTACAAGATAATTGTTTTGGATCTAACTCTAGATAATTCACTTCTAATGTTCAAGTGAGTCTCTCGAATTCACTCAATTATTAGTCCAAACGTTAGGCAAAACGCCTCTCTCGATTAAGTCTTAACCTCACAAGATGAACCAATTTTAGCACGTGAACATATGCAAGTATGCGTAGTGGATTGGTCTTTAGGAGAACCTCTCTCAATTATCCTCCTAACTAGGTTTAATCAATGATTCAACTAGCCTCTTTCGATTACTAAGAAGAATTAATGAACTCAACCAACAATATAATGCAAAGATATCACAAGTTATGTCTTTCTCGATTACATGAATAAGTGAATATAGATGCAACAATTAAATCATCCAAAATGATTCAATACACCATATCCATCAAACCCTAAAGAGAACTTCTCCATAAACATGGAGAAATTCATCACAAATAAAGTTAAAGTATAGACAAACATAAATTTGATCCAAACTCGGGTCTTGAGTGAGGAAGGAATGATGAAATCCTTGTTCTTTTGCTCTTACAACTCCTTCTTGGCCTCCTTAGGTTGAGTATGTGTCAAAAGTTCAGAAAATAATGTTTTCCATGTATTTATACCAAGTAGGGTCGGGCCCAGATGAAATCACCTTCTCCTAGCCAAAATAGGAAAATAACTCTGTAAATATTGCACGGGCACGCCGCATGGGGCGACGCTCCATGCGGGGTATTAGTAGGGAAATCCATAGAGCTAATTTCTGCCAGGCAGTAGAGAATTGCACAAGCGCGCCTCCCCACGCACCGCGGCAGTGGAAATTTCTCAGAGTACGAATTTTGCTTCAATTTTTGACGTCCAGACTTGGACCTCGACCCTCGAACACGATCCCGACTTAATCCCTTGGGATTTACTCAGACTTCTAAGCTCCAAATAGCTCGAATTCATTCCGTAACATCTACATAGCTCAGAATCACTCCTATAAGGTATAAAATACATAATAAGTACAAAAAACTATCAATTAAAGCTCCACACAAGTAAAGTACAATAAATTAGAGTGCTTTAAGCGACTAAAATACGCAATTATGGCCTACCATCAGATGCATCTGAAATCTGGAACCTGTTGTTGTCCATTCCTATTGATTGTTGGGCCTACCTCTTTCAAGCTCAAACCAGAGTCACTCTTCATCCTTTACTGCTTTATTAATATTTCATTATCTATATTCGTTACATGTATATAACATTGCTCTCGTCATATTTGATTAGTATTTTGTTTTACCTTTTGAATTACATAAATAATTTAGGCAAGCCTTAAAGAACATAGGGTTAAAAGAAATACTAGATAGTAACTAGTTTCCATTCATTAATTCACGTGTTGTTCACATTATTAACCTACTATGCTAACCATTTCATGAAAATTGTGAAGCTAAAATAAAAGAGTGCTTAGCAAAGACGGTTGTCCCTCTTTCAAAACCAGAAACAAATTGCAAGACTAGCTTTTTAAAAAGAATTTGACTCTTTCAAAACTTAGGAGCTATCGTCCAGAAAGATTTTCAAACATCCCCTCAAGCCTAAGATTAAGGTAATTTCATAAGCCAAGGTATACCTTAGAAAAATTTGTTTATAACATCTTAGAATTGAATGAACATCCATCCTTTCAAAGAACAAAGTATTTTCTACATACTCTATGCAAACCATTCAATTTTAGAACTCTTTTGATCACATCAATGGTAGTTTTCAAGGCTCTTTTTAAAACTCATACCCCTTTTTTTAAATCTCGGATCCTTTCTAACATCCTACTCTCACTTAGATATATATTAAGCCATGCCTCTCTAATACTAATTAGGAAGAATACAAACAACTAATCCTTTAAACCTAGTCTAAGTTATATGGAGCTACTTCAGGTAGATTTTAAGGGGTGCCTAACACCTTCCCCTTAGAAGAACAAGAACCCTTATCCAAAATATCACCGGTTAGCAGACTAATAAAGAACATGACTTTAATATTAAATAGGTACCCTAGTATACCTTTAAATATTAGGTGGCGACTTTCTTTCATCAACAACAGATAAACCACAAGTTGAATCTTGTTTTAACTCGTGTAAAATAGGGTGCAACAGTACCTCCAGAACTTGAGATTGGAACTAGAGGGTTGGTTTGTAGGCTAGACAAGTCTTTATATGGCCTAAAACAAGCTAATAGGCAATGGCATGCTAAGTTGACTGAAGCACTATCCTTTAGAGGCTATTCACACTCTATGCATGAGTAATTTTTTATTTACAAAAAGACAAGGTATCTAACCGTTTTTGTAGCTATGTATGTTAATGATGTAATACTCACTAGGGCAGATACAATAGAGAATAATCACCTTAAAGCTTTCTTACATGATAAGTTCACGATCAAAGATCTTGACAACATGCACTACTTCTTGGGATTAGAGGTTTTGCATATGGTAGATTGGGCTATCGTGTCATAGAGAAAGTTTGTTCTGGATCTACTCAAAGAATATGATTGTTACGACTACAACAATTTAACCTCACCCCTTGATCCCAATGTGAAGCTCAAGGTAAAAGATGGGGTTGCGTTGAAAGATCCGCCTATTACAAGAAGCTAGCTTATAAGTTGAATTTCCTAACAAATACAAGGTTAGATATAACTTATAGTATTTAGTATTTATGCCAGTTCATACAAGATCACATAGAGCCCCACTTACAGGTTGCTTTCTATAAGTTGAGATACTTAAAAAAAGATCCAACCTCGGGTATCTTAAAATCTTGAATGTACAGTACAAGTTTATTATGATTTTGACTAGGCTGCATGCCCAGGTTATAGGAAGTCAATTAGTGAGTATTTGGTGCTACTAGGAGACAGTTCTGTGAGTTGGAAGTCTAAGAAGCAGGCAACCATTTCCTTATCTTTAGCAGAAGCAGGATACAGGTCCTTAAAGAGAGTTGTTGGAGAGTTGGTTTGGCTGACCAGACTATTTGAAGAGATGACCGCCCCCTTTTTTACTCCTATTGCTATGCATTGTAATAGCATGTTAGCTCTACATATTGAAAGAAACCTTATTTTCTATGAAAAAATAAACATATAGAAGTGGATTGTCACTTTAGGAGAGATAAGCTTCAAGAGGGTCTAATTTCTTTGCATCATATTGCCACAAATGATTAGTTAGCTAACATCCTGATTAAGGTTCTCACAGGGATCAAACATTCAACTAATTTGGGCAAGTTGGTAGTAAGAGCCTCACCTCCAATTTGAGAGGGAGATTGAGATAGTGAAGCATCAGTGGTCCATTGTAATATGATTAGTCAAACATTAGTTGTCCGACCTAATATGATTAGTGAATCATCGGTGCTCCATCATATAGTATTTATATATCTATTTGTATTACACACAAAAATTGTTAGTTAGAGTTAGCGGGGTCTCAAATCTTTTCGAGGCTATTAGTAATTAGTTGCTGATTAGTTGTTGACAACTAGCATAGTCACACATGTGCATAGGTCTTGTATATATAATAATGTAAAGTAATAAAAAGAACTTGGGCTTTCACTTTACGAAATAACATAGCTCCTCTTCTCCTTTTTCTCTCTCTCTTATAGAATCTTCTGGAATCTCACTATTAAAGCTCAGTTTGAGCTTCATCTGCACTCCATCTCTGGAGTTTGCAAAAAATGTTATGGTAATAGTCTTAAATTAGATATAAGTTTAACAGTGTCTTGCACTTTCATTGTTTTAACTCATTCTTTAACTATGATAAATGGTTAGTATGTGCACATACATGAATCAGGTAATTCCAATTGTTTGAATTTTGATAATGTTTATTTTTAGTTACTTCAATACATATCACCAAGATTAAATCATAAAATCTAATATTACTTTATGGATACTAGGAAAGAACCATAGAGATTTATCCACTTTTGGTGCTCTCCACTCTATTAGATCGGACCTTACAAGTACAAGAGGTAAATTTGATGCATAACAGAATGACTTTGTCAAGAGGGATCAGATTGTCTCCAAAAAAGGGAGCATGAAAACACACCATCAAGCAGGGTTGAGGTTGTTTCATTTTTGAATTACCTACAGTAACAACCCAGTAATTTAATTTGTTGATTACCTAATGAGTATGTAGTAACAAATAGTTACTACATATGATGTTTGTGAAGCATGTAGCTTCTTGGGAAAGTTTAGTCCCTGGAAAGGCAAACGGAAGAGTTAATAGAAAACCAAACCAAACAACCGCGCACGAGTTCCAAGACCTCGGAAAACATTACCAAATGACCGCGCATGATTAATAAAGGGACGTGATATCCGTGCCCAACCGGATATCACGGTGTGTATCGGCAGCAGATCAATGATTAGCGAAAAGGAATTTTTTTTATCTTTCTTAGAATTGTACCTAGGGTAAAACTCCCCTACTATATAAAGGGGAAGATTATTATTCAGTAGACATATTGTAACACGCATATCAAGGCAATATATATTTATTTTTCTTGCTCCTAAAAGTGATTCAAAGTCCTTAATTTTGCTCATAGTTCATCATAAGTGCTTGGCTCCGAACCGATGGCACACTAATTGTTAAGCTCATAACCGAGCCCGGACTTGATACTACTACTGGTTTGGCTATTTATTCTATCTTTAATTTGCTCATCTAACATTATTAATCACTTATATTGAATTTGTCCACATATCCTTAGAACCGCATATAAATTCAATTGTTATCCAGTTTTAAGGGTAAACAGTTTGGCGCCCACCGTGGAGCTAAGAATAATAGTGATAATTTGATACAAATATCCATAACACAATCTATTTTACACTTGTTATTTGGGATTTTAATTTCACGTCAACCTAAAAATGTCAAACTCTCAATCTGCTCACTTGAATGTTGACGCTGAATCTGGCCATCACAGCAAAAACAACAATCTAGTGCATAGCAACAAGGTGCCCCCTGGTGAACCCAATAGAGTCCCAGTTGCAGACCCAGTTGACGCCAACTCAAATGTGGACATCGATGCCAACCTGCCGACCGACCCTGAGAACAACATTCACAGATGAGCCAGACCTACGCCTCGAGGTACGCCCGGAGGTGAAGGTGATGTGATCAATCTGCGGGTAATCTTCAAAATGTTACATGCCCAATAGGTGGCGATAGCATAACTATAGAATTAAAGTTGTGCCCCCAGCTGAGTTAAGCCCGAACCATCCCCGAAAAACACTTGAAGAAATGAGCAAGCCACAGAAAGGCGGGGTGAAGCTGAGCTCGGGACCAACCCCGAAATAATAAAAATGCTTGAGGAACTGACAAAGTGGGTGGAATTGGGGGAGAAGAAAATTGAGGACAACGACAAAAAAGTGGAGACCTATAACTCCAAAGTCGATCAAATCCCAGGAGCTCCCCCGATATTGAAAGGCTTGAATTCCAAAAAAATTATCCAAAAGTCTTTCCCTTCGAGTGCGGCACCGAAGCCAATCCCGAAGAAAGTTTCGTATGCCCGAAACTTTGAAGTATAATGGAACCACAAATCCAAATGAGCACGTGATGTCCTACATGTGTGCCATCAAGGGAAACGACTTAGAAGATGACGAAACAAGTCGGTTTTGCTAAAAAGGTTCGGGGAAACCCTGTCTAAAGGAGCAATGATATGGTATCACAACTTACCCCTAAATTCTATTGATTCGTTTGCTATGCTTGCAAACGCCTTTGTGAAAGCGAATGCCGGGGCCATCAAGGTCGACACCAAGGAATTGGACCTTTTCAAGGCAAAACAAAGAGATAACGAAATGCTCAGGGAATTCGTATCGAGGTTTCAAATGGAACGGATGGACCTGCTGTTGATACCCAATTTTATCCTACCATTCTTCTTATTAATTTTTTGGCGCTCCCTAGTCATCAAAAAATATTTATTATAATTATAATTATTGAATATATTACTACTATTACAAAAACTATTATTTTGTTATTAGTACTATTAGCATTATTATTAATATTACCGTTAATATGACTATTGTTGAGTTAATTACTTATTTAAAATGTAATAGTATATATGCTCAAATTATTTTTATTGAGTCCAAATTATTAAGATATGGGAGCCCAATTAAATTAATTTGAAGAAGGGGCAGAGCATTCCAAGCCCAACCCTCAGACCACAACCCAGCCCAATTAGCCTAATCCCTAAAATTCTATGCCCATCCTCTTTTCTGCCCAAACAGTCACCCATTCTCTTCCTTCCTTCTTTGAGCAAAATTCCAAACTCCTCCATCTCCAAGCCAACTTTATTCCACCATTTTCGTGCAAAAGAACACTTTTCAGACGCTCTCCTCTCTTCCCTCTCCCCTCTTTACGCCTTTTTGAATATCTACCTCTGACACGAGATTTGGTCAGAAGAAGAGGCCAAAGAACTTTTTGAATCAGATTCTTTTTTTTTTGAGGTTTGACTCTCAAACGGTTACAAACGTTTGAATTTTTGAATTTGTTTGTCTCCAATTTTGAAATTTTACTCAATCTCTACCCCATAAACCCTAAGTTCCATCTATAAATACTCCCCAAAGTCTTCAGACGAAAACAAATTTTGAACACTGTAAAAAAACTAATCTCTCAACTAAACTGAATCTTCCAATCTTAATCTTTGTTTTAATACTTACAATCTGATACTCAAAAGTCCTTCAATTTCCTCGTTCAACTCTTGTCTGGTGGAGTAGATGTGGAGTCTCGAAAGCCCTCAGTTCACTGCCCCGTGGAAGGTAAAAACTCGAGCTTATCCTATTATTCTTATATTAGTAACATACCGTATTATTGAATCACGTGTTAGGTTTTCCTCCGTTTAACTGAATCAAAATATGTTTGTAGTTTTGTACAAAAGGGGACATTAGCACTCATGTCTTTAGGACTTATAATTAAAATCTGTTATAGTAGCATGTATTATTCAGCTCTGTTAAGAAGCATGTTTCCTTTAGTCAAAAGGCCTTGGTTACTGTAACACCCCGAAAAAATTTCTAAGTATTTTAAGACCATTAAGAAGATTGGCGGGTTCTAATTATATCAATTCGGGTATGAACAAGACTGGTAATCTGAATGATATCAATTGATCATGATAATATATGTATGAGGTGCATTAAAATGGTTTAGGGTCTAAGAAGAGCCCTAAGGCTAAGTCAAGTTAAAAATTATATGATGGGATAAAGTTTCAAGTGAGTTTACACAAGATATAACTTCAAAATGACCATACCTCTCAGGATATGAAGATTTATATGGTGTATAATCTATAAAATTAAAGCCCTTTGAGTCTAGTTTCCAACGCATCAAACCGTTCGTCATTTGGAGATTTCTATAAGAGGTTATGATCTTTTTACTAAAGGGTGACAGAACAGCTACGCGAGTCTTGCTTAGCCTACACACCATTGCGAAGGCAAAATCAGCATGAAGTGAAGGGGAGGGTTAAGCTGCATAGCCAACCTGCGTAGGCTATGCAGCCAGCCTACGCAACTCGTTTTCTTTAAAACAGGGGAGGTTCGGGGAGAGAGAAAAAGATAACATTTTTGGCTAAGTTTTGGGTTCTAGAGAGAAGGTGGAGCATCCTCAACCCAAATACACATCAAAGGTAAGTTTTATGATATTTTTATAATGGATTAACATTAGTTAATGATAGTATTAATGTCTACATGGATTAAAATTCATAGGGATTTCTCTAATCTTCAAGAATCATTCAAAAGGGTTCAAGTTAGGGTTTGAGCTACAAGAGGTAAATTCTCCACCCTACACTTAAATACAACTGTGGATTAAGATTTGGAATGTATTGTGAAGTACAAAGTACCAATTGGTTGAAGAATTATGGTAGTCCTTCAAATGGGCATTGTGAGTTAGGGTTCTTGAATGGAGAAGAAGATGAATAATGAATTTTTGAATCTTGTTAGGATGGTTGGTGATTCTAGCACTTCAATAGCTTAATAATGATTAAATATTGAATCATATAACCTAGATTGGGGCTTAAAGGTAAATGATGAAATCTATTAAGGATAAAAGGGATATGTATGGGTGAATTGGGCTTGTTGAAGACTTTAATTGAAGATGTGAGGGTCGAGTTGATGTCAGAATTTGATGAAATTTATATGGTTGGACTCGTGGTTGGATAGACGTTCATATTTTGTAATTTTTGTGGGGTTCCGAGACGTGGAACCCACGGGCGATTTTTGGATGAAAATTTGAAGTTTTATGGAAAATTGTATTTTCATATGGAATTGATTACTACAATTTATATTGACTGAATCGAATTATTTGTGGCTAGATTCGAGGCATTTGGAGGCCAATTCATGAGACAAAGGCATAGCGGAATTAGAAATTACACGATTTGAGGTAAGTAACAGTTTTAAATTTAGTCCTGAGGGTATGAAACCCCAGATCATGTGTTATGTGATTGGTTTTAAGGTGACGCACATGCTAGGTGACGGGCGTGTGGGCGTGAACCGTAGGAATTGTGACTTGGTCAAATTCCATGGAACTGTGTAGTTGAATTATCTGTTGATATATGTACATTCTCTACGTGTTAGGAAAAGTTGAGCTGAGACTCGTATTAAAAATCATACTTAGACATATGTTGTAATTATTAGTACCCACTGGGGACATTTATGTAGTTGAATTATATGTTCAAATTGTAATTTCACACTCAGTTATGTTTATTCATTTCATATCATATCTCGGTCTCTGTTTCTATTTATTAAATCATCATATTATCAATTTTGGGTTGATTATCATGATTTTTGAGAGCCCAAGAGACTGGAGAGGTTGGTGACTGAGTGAGGCCGAGAGCCTAATTGTGAGGATATTTATGGATCGGGCTGCATGCCGCAACATGTTTTATTGATTTTTGCCATGATTGGCTTGATATAGCGCTTGGGCTGAAGGAGCCCCTCCGGAGTGTGTACACACCCCCAGTGAGCGCAGGTACCTACTGAGTGCGAGTATCGAGTGTGAGTGCTGAGTGCGAGTGCTGAATGCCGAGTGCCGAGTGATGAGTGACTATGAGGAATGAGTGACAGTGAGGAAAGAGTGACTGTGAGGTTGGATTGAATGGGAGGACTGGGTGACTGTTACTCTGAGAGGATGCATTGATTTCATTATTTGCTGCATTTCAGTTGTCATATATCATTATTTTGAAAATTTCAAAAAAATATTACTTTCTGTTTCGGTCAAACTTGTTATGAAATTTCAGTGAAATCTTAAATGTTGAACTTGAGAGCATTCCTATCCTTTTATGTGGGAAAGTACTGTATTTGGACTTAGCTGAGAAGCTTATCACTATTTTCAGTTCCTTATTTATTATTGTTACTTGTTGAGTTGGTTGTACTCATACTACACCCTGCACTTCGTATGCAGATCCAGGTGATCCCGGACACAGTGTGTGTTGATTATTTCACACAGTTGATTTTACGGAGATTCAGCAGTAGCTGCTATGTTTCTCAGACCTTGTCTCTCCTTCTCTACCCTTTTATTTATTGTATTTGGTCTCAGATAATTATAGACCGGGTTTTCCAGACTTGTAATATATAGATGCTTATGTACTCAGTAACACCAGGTTTTGGGAGTGTATTTATATCAGTATGTTGGGGTTTTCTCTTATATTAAATATTATATTTTCCGCATTTAAAAGAAATTGTGGTTTATGAAGGTTGTCGGCTTGCCTAGTATTAAGATAGGCGCCATCACGACATGTGTGATTTTGGGTCGTGACAAGTTGGTATCAGAGGCTAAGTTGCATAGGTCTCACGACTCATGAGTAGGTTTAGTAGAGTCCTGCGGATCGGTACAGAGACGTCTGTACTTATCTTTGAGAGGCTTCCGAACTTCACTTTCTTGTATTCTATCGTGCGTAATTGATTCAGCTTGAAACATAATTCTTTGAATTCTGTTATATCCCGCATTTTCGTATGTTAAAGTTTTGTCGTAAGTTAATCGACATAAATTCAGGAATGAGATTATTTCGAGATTATAAGCATCATGCTATTTCAAACAAGGGATGAGTAAATTCGTGAAGGTGAGAGGGGACGCAAGTCAAAAAAATGAATTTTCGTCCAAGCTTGACATATTGGGATAAAATGCGGGCCGAGCGATAATACCCGATATTTATGAATTAGTAACATACAAGGTACCATATGGCCATGATAGTAGGATGTATAAAAGGTATTAAATAAGTAGAATTTTAAGTAATTTGAGACAATTCTTAATTATGCGGGTAATTGGTTAATAACTGGGTAGCGGGATATTACCTAAATAGTTAATTGATTATTGGATAAGAATAATACCCCTCCCCCACCCCATGTGGCAGCAAGCCACCAAGCAAACCAAATGACTCATTAGTCATGTTGGGTTAAGTGGCAACTAGCTAAAGTAAAACCTTGAAATTCAATAAAAAGCTACATAACCTTTAGCTAATTAAAAGGCTTCATATATCTAACATTTTGAGGGATTAGGAAAGAGCTCTCCAGGAGACTCTTTGAAGCCAACAGAAACGCTACTTGAAGCCAACATGAAGGCAAATTGAAGATAACATAGAAGGGTACGGGTCTTTAATAGATCGGATAGAGATTTTGCAATTTTAAAGGAGTACGGTGTAAACCTTCTCAAAAATATCACATAGATTTTTTCCTACTCCAGGTATGTTAAGGCTTATCCCTTCTTTAATTTTGGCATGATCTCGTAATTACACGAGTTTGATAACGAAGCATAAAGAAAAATTCATATCCCAAAATTTAGGTATATTTTTCTAGTTTTGTAAGTTACAATATTCTCTTTATCGGGACTTCATATTCAATTGAGTATTTCCTTTTTTCAGTCAAGAGAACAAAAAGTCTATATATACAGTATTACAGTTTTCATTACCATCGAGCTATAATCGATGGGCAGTTCCCTATTGGGCAACCTCTGATCAAATGGTAAGATATATACCGAGCCTACTAAGGCCGAGTGCCTATGAGCGAGCCCAGCATGGCCGAGATACAGAGCCTAGTATGGCCGAGTGCCTACGAGCAAGCCTACTATGGCAGAGCAGTTATATGTATATACCGAGCCTTATAAGGCCGAACAACTATTTTACTTACTATATTAAGAGAGTTGAGTCAGTATCAGCAGGTAAGCATACCTTCAGATTATCTTTGACTCCTAGTTGCTTTTAGTTATAATATTATTAGTTCAGTTTCAGCTTTCAGTATATTTCCTTACATACTCGGTACATTATTTCGTACTGACGTTCCTTTTCCGGGGGTGCTGTATTTTATGCGTGCAGGTTCAGACAGACAGATGGGTAGACCTCCTTAGTAAGTGTTGCTGATCGGTAAGCTCTATGCCTTTTGGAGTTGCCGGGTCTAGAACCTTATGTATATCTTGTATATATATGTATATATGTTTTAAGTAGGTCGGGGAGCTGTTCCGATCACATTATATCCATCAATAGAGGTTTGTAGACATATCCTGTCAGTTAGTGCAATATGTTGGTATTGCAGGCCTTGTATGTATATTTGGTTGGTTTGTCAGTTGTAATAATTATGACGGCCTTGTCGGCCCAGTTTTATATTGTTATCTCGCCAGCATTCGCAGTTGTCTTGCAATGTGGCTCATGGCCAAAGTATGATATCATATGTTTAGAGCCCCTTAGTTGCAAGCTGGTACGCAAGGATAGGTGAGGCACTGGGTGTCGGTCTCGCCCCCAGGTTCGGGGCGTGACAAAAGTGGTATCAGAGCAGTTCTGTCCTAGGGAGTCTATAAGCCGTGTCTAGTAGAGTCTTGTTTATGGGTGTGTTGTGCACCACACGTATAAGCAGGAGTCTATAGGGCATTTAGGACCGTCACTCTTCCTTCTTACTCTAGATCATGTGGTGGAGTCCACTTGTAAGAACTCAATTTCCTAAACTCTATCTTATTCATAATACGACGATGCCTACATCCAGAAAGACAGGTGGTAAGAGATATAGTTGTCAAAGAGTTGAGTTAGAAAAACTCGATTTTTGCATCATGTTATGATGGATAAATATGAGATATTCAGCAGATCATGTGTGTACTAAGACGTGTGAGCTTCTGTAAAAGAAGCCTTAAGGTAAGAATAACTATACACCTTTATGGTGAACGACAATGAGAGATTCAGAAGATAAATACAAATTTCAATAAGTAAAGGAAGCAAGGTGAAAGAGGGTACGGGGTACCCAGCTAATAAAGATTATCCTTATTTACCATTCAGGAAGAGAGATATAAGCATTTTGAGTTACCTTCAACACTAACAGAGGTATGTATAATTGGCCACACCGATCTAAGTTATGCTCTATGGGAGCTAAAAAATATGGTTTAAGAGAAGGACATAATATTACGATCCGGCTGGGGTTAGAGTGACCCAAAATAGTGGATGAATTGTTTGCGTTAGTTGACATTGCCGAAGGATATTGCAAATGTGCTAATAGATCTCCTTGTCAGACACCCAGATGGTGAACTCTAAAATAGTATAGCTAGATATGAGTACTACAAAGATAGGAACTGGAAACCTTGAAGGGATAAATAATACCTTAGTGTGGCTCCCGTCCCTAGTAGAGGGAGAATGTTAGGCAGCCTGAAAAACCAGTAGATGGAGCAAGGGGAGGTAAAAGCGAAAGAATGTCTTGTTAAAGTTTTTAGAATAAAGTGATAAACAGAAATATTAGCAGGGAAGTACGAAGAGGGATAATGAAGAAGTATGAGTGAGATGTGATACATGGATGGCAACGGTAGAGTGTTACAGAATCTATAGTCAAATGAAGAAAAAGTCGAGAGGTGATGGGCCTTAAGATAACAAAAGAATATAGGCCATACAGTCACAACCTCATTTCGTGAAAAAAGTTCGCGACTCTAACGTGATTAACAGAAGGAAAAGTTAGACCTCAGAGTAATAGAAATCAGTATGGACTCGTAAACAAGATAAACTAAACATGAATTAGGAACTGAGTGAATTGATAATAGTAAGCATCATGAGAATTTCAGATTGCGTTCCGAAAGTAATAGAATGGACAACAGAAGAAGATCCATGATGAATCCAAAGAAGGGCCATTCAGGAAAACGCTTCCCTAAAGCAAGCAATGTGAGCAAAGTTAAGCTTAAGGGACTATATGTACCAGTTACACTAAGTGTCACCATTGCGAGTGAGGAATTTTGCTATCCTTGGTTCAGAAGGATTACCACAAGGCGAGTAAGGGTCATTGATGATGCAAAAGGACGCCAAAGATGGAGAGGAAAAAACATATATAGGCAGGTCGTCGTAGCTCCAAGTCTTAGTACTCCCCTAAAGGGGGGAATATGGAATAATAAAGGAAGAATGTGATAAAAATGAGAAAGGGATGAGATTGCACTTATCCAAATGTTACAGGTATGCTATGATTCCAGAATGTTATGTAAGCATGACGTCAAGAAAAGGAAGTAAGGGTTCCTGCCCGGGATGTTTTTGATAGATAAGGAGCCAGTACATGAGGTAAGGTAAGACAAGGAAATAACCCAAGAAAGATTACTCGGAATATGGATATGAGAATGGGCCGACGAGTAGTAGTAGTTGATTTAGGAAGAGCCTAGTCATAACTAGACAAGAGGTTACAGACAAATCAGCAGATCATGCAAGATAAATATAATAAACCCCAACATGAGGAATTCAGCCCCGCAGTAATGTCATTATAATACTTGAGATATATTCAAATAGGAGTCAATTTAGTTAAAGGTACTGTATGAGTGTTACATGGATAAAAAAATTGCCACTGGGAAGACAGTCCAAATATCAGTTCAGGAGCAACTCTACAAGCACAAGGGCATGGAGGTAAGCAACCACGAATGATTATAAGCAACGAAGGACATCAAAAGGTCTGTAATAAGCTCACAACTTTACAAGAGTCAAGGGTTCTCCCTAAGTACTACAACGAAAGACTAGCTGAAGAAATAAGAAAGAAGGCTGCAACCTAAGCACCATAACCTAAAGAGGAAATGATCGTGTAATAACAGTATCACAACAATATTGTAAGCACTCCAAAGGAAAGTGGCACCTACCACGGCTAAATAACGGGAAGTAAAATTAAAAATAATATTTGAGATCATATGAGTTGCACGAAACCTCCGGCATGCGTGAGAACTAAGATAAGATAAATATGTACGCAACAAGGGGCAGAAAGACCAGGAAAAGTAATAGTTTACGTTAAAGAAAGCTAAGATGGAACAAAAGAAATTATTCGATCAATGATCCAGAGTGGGTTACGTTATGAACGCACTTAAGGGTTCGGAGTCTTATACGTGCAGCACCTACAACCGTAGAATATTCTGGTATACGTTAAAAGAAAGAATTGAGCCCAGGTCATAGACGAAGGATTAAATTTTTAAAGGATTGTATCATGCATATTCCTCAACGCCCATGAAAGGCTAAATAGAATAACTAATACAATGAACCACAGATCGGGAGATAAGTTAGGCTGACATAAAGGCCGATTAGAAGAAGGAGGAAACTAAAAAGTTACATCAATGAAGTAAATCAGGAATCCGATTATTGGACCCAGAAGTTATAGGAATCATGATTGAGAACATAGCATGATCACTCTTAATATCAGAGGTGCAAGAGAGATAGTACAACAACCATATTCTATAACGGCTCTACGATAAAGCCAGTTAGGAAAATACTAGCCTCATAAGAATTCAGTATGGAGATCCCACCGGGATTGTATAGGCACCAGAGGTGCAAGTATTATAATAGATCTTCAAATGAGGGATGTGATTTATACCTATGTGGGAGGGAGGTTATGAAAGAGAGATTGAAGAATGTGAGGTGATATTTTAAAGTAAGTAAGGTAAAGATGAAAAATGTACGAAATACTCAAGTATAGAATGATGAGAGTGGTCCATACTTCAGGCAAAAGACTAGAGGCACTGGGATTCAGTATCCAGGAATGATAGCAGCGTCGTTAGTGGCATATCTTCCAGCCTATAGTTTCTAGGCACTGAAAGGTCTATCTAAGAGAATAAAGAAGAATTAGAGACGATGCGAAGTCTCACTTGATGTTCCAGAAAAGCATAAGGGAATCGATCTCAAGCTAAAGTATGATAGAACGACAAGGTTGTAGGAAGACAGGAATAAAGATAAGAAAGGGCGAATGAGAAGGTGACAAGAATGGATAAGCCCTCGGGATTAAGCCCACGAAAATGAGAGAGAGCTGATGGATTCTATAAATTATATAAAGCTCAGTATAGCCTGAGTGAGCTCAAAGGAGTCTAAGACTAGTATAATTTAGAAGAAATGGAATGCTGACCTGGTAATAAAATGAGGGTGTAATTGTGACAAATAAAGGATGACGTTTGGGACTTCGCCTGAGTAACGATTTGGAGGAGAAAAAAAAAGGGGGAAGAGGATTTCATGAATTGTAAGGGACTAAAATACCCATATAAGGTGAGTCACATTGGGATGCTATAAAGTACGGTTATGGAAGAATAGTATCACCCCTAAGTGGATCAATCTAATTACTCCAGATGTCCCCGATGAGACGCGAGCCCTAGCGGCGGTGTTACATAAGAGATCAAGTTATCAGTGGTAGATGATGAATCAACATTAAGGTGAATCAATAATAGATGGATAAAAGTTCAACAGTATGAGATGATATTAGACCATCAGTCTTAACGATAAGCAACGAGAGTAACCTGTATTTGGTTGCAGACCTCAGTAACAATAAATCGAAGTAAGAATTATGGTATAGTATGACCTACGTAGATGAAGTAAAGTCATGCGAATGGATAACCAGGTCTATGAAATAAGATATAACCATAATCGCAAGTTCTACAAAGTACCGAGCGAAGAACGTCAGTACACCTATAGATTCCCAGAGAGGCATCCTATTAAGCCTTGTATATGTTTACAAAGTAAGGCCTAGAGATTGGCTAAAAGCTGGAGGAAAAAGGAGAGAAGAGTCGCTTCGGCACACTTACAAGGTCAGTATCGTAGCAGGTTGCATGATATGAGGTAGCAACAGTTACGAGATTGAAAAGATCCCGACCACAAGTTGTGGTATGAGAAAGAGGCCTAAAGGGGGGAATGCCCTAGCCTTTAGACTTATTCACACCACAGTTGCCTAGATGGCAAGAGGAGCACTAAAGTATTCGTAAGAGCTATGGGTTATGAGAATGATAAGTTCATCAGTCAACATTCGAGGACGAATGTTCCAAAAGGGGGAATGATGTTATATCCCGCATTTTCATATGTTAAAGTTTCATCGTAAGTTAATCGACGTAAGTTTGGGAATGGGATTATTTTGAGATTATAAGCATCATTCTATTTTAATCAAATGATGAGTAAATTCGTGAAGGTGAGAGGGGAAGCAAGTCAAAGAAAATAAATTTTCGTCCAAGTTTGACATATTGGGATAAAATGCGGGCCGAGCGATAATACCCGATATTTATGGATTAGTACCATACAAGGTACCATATGACCATGATAGTAGGATGTATAAAGGGTATTAAATAAGTAGAATATTAAGTAATTTGAGACAATTCTTAATTATGCGGGTAATTGGTTAATTACCGGGTAGCGGGATATTACCTAATTAGTTAATTGATTATTGGATAAGAATAAAACCCCTCCCCCACCCCATGTGGCAGCAAGCCACCACCCAAACCAAATGACTCATTAGTCATGTTGGGTTAGGTCGCAACTAGCTAAAGTAAAACCTTGAAATTCAATAAAAAGCTACATAACCTTTAGCTACTTAAAAAGCTTCATATATCTAACATTTTGAGGGATTAGGAAAGAGCTCTCCAGTAGACTCTATGAAGCCAACAAAAACGCTACTTGAAGCCAACATGAAGGCAAATTGAAGCTAACATAGAAGGGTATAGGTCTTTAATAGATCGGATAGAGATTTTATAATTTTAAGGGAGTACGGTGTAAACCTTCTCAAAATTATCACACGGATTTTCCCCTACTCCAGGTATGTTAAGGCTTCTCCCTTCTTTTATTTTGGCATGATCTCGTAATTACACGAGTTTGATATCGAAGCATAAAGAAAAATTCATATCCCGGAATTTACGTATATTTTTCTAGTTTTGTAAGTTACAATATTCTCTTTATCGGGACTTCATATTCAATTGAGTATTTCCTTTTTTCAGTCAAGAGAACAAAAAGTCTATATATACAGTATTACAGTTTTCATTACCATCGAGCTATAATCGATGGGCAGTTCCCTATTGGGCAACCTCTGATCAAATGGTAAGATATATACCGAGCCTACTAAGGCCGAGTGCCTATGAGCGAGCCCAGCATGGCCGAGATACAGAGCCTAGTATGGCCGAGTGCCTACGAGCAAGCCTACTATGGCAGAGCAGTTATATGTATATACCGAGCCTTATAAGGCCGAACAACTATTTTACTTACTATATTAAGAGAGTTGAGTCAGTATCAGCAGGTAAGCATACCTTCAGATTATCTTTGACTCCTAGTTGCTTTTAGTTATAATATTATTAGTTCAGTTTCAGCTTTCAGTATATTTCCTTACATACTCGGTACATTATTTCGTACTGACGTTCCTTTTCCGGGGGTGCTGTATTTTATGCGTGCAGGTTCAGACAGACAGATGGGTAGACCTCCTTAGTAAGTGTTGCTGATCGGTAAGCTCTATGCCTTTTGGAGTTGCCGGGTCTAGAACCTTATGTATATCTTGTATATATATGTATATATGTTTTAAGTAGGTCGGGGAGCTGTTCCGATCACATTATATCCATCAATAGAGGTTTGTAGACATATCCTGTCAGTTAGTGCAATATGTTGGTATTGCAGGCCTTGTATGTATATTTGGTTGGTTTGTCAGTTGTAATAATTATGACGGCCTTGTCGGCCCAGTTTTATATTGTTATCTCGCCAGCATTCGCAGTTGTCTTGCAATGTGGCTCATGGCCAAAGTATGATATCATATGTTTAGAGCCCCTTAGTTGCAAGCTGGTACGCAAGGATAGGTGAGGCACTGGGTGTCGGTCTCGCCCCCAGGTTCGGGGCGTGACAAAAGTGGTATCAGAGCAGTTCTGTCCTAGGGAGTCTATAAGCCGTGTCTAGTAGAGTCTTGTTTATGGGTGTGTTGTGCACCACACGTATAAGCAGGAGTCTATAGGGCATTTAGGACCGTCACTCTTCCTTCTTACTCTAGATCATGTGGTGGAGTCCACTTGTAAGAACTCAATTTCCTAAACTCTATCTTATTCATAATACGACGATGCCTACATCCAGAAAGACAGGTGGTAAGAGATATAGTTGTCAAAGAGTTGAGTTAGAAAAACTCGATTTTTGCATCATGTTATGATGGATAAATATGAGATATTCAGCAGATCATGTGTGTACTAAGACGTGTGAGCTTCTGTAAAAGAAGCCTTAAGGTAAGAATAACTATACACCTTTATGGTGAACGACAATGAGAGATTCAGAAGATAAATACAAATTTCAATAAGTAAAGGAAGCAAGGTGAAAGAGGGTACGGGGTACCCAGCTAATAAAGATTATCCTTATTTACCATTCAGGAAGAGAGATATAAGCATTTTGAGTTACCTTCAACACTAACAGAGGTATGTATAATTGGCCACACCGATCTAAGTTATGCTCTATGGGAGCTAAAAAATATGGTTTAAGAGAAGGACATAATATTACGATCCGGCTGGGGTTAGAGTGACCCAAAATAGTGGATGAATTGTTTGCGTTAGTTGACATTGCCGAAGGATATTGCAAATGTGCTAATAGATCTCC
Organism: Nicotiana otophora; assembly: GCA_000715115.1. Taxonomy (NCBI): domain Eukaryota; kingdom Viridiplantae; phylum Streptophyta; class Magnoliopsida; order Solanales; family Solanaceae; genus Nicotiana; species Nicotiana otophora. The sequence continues at coordinate 141,217 of AWOL01S0005408.1, read as the reverse complement.
TTGTCAGACACCCAGATGGTGAACTCTAAAATAGTATAGCTAGNTCGGTGGGCAGGCCCCTATTGGGCAACCTCTGATCAGATGGTAAAGTATATACCGAGCCTACTGTGGCCGAGCGCCTATGAGCGAGCCCAGCATGGCCGAGATACAGAGCCTAGTATGGCCGAGCACCTATGAGCGAGCCTACTATGGAAGAGCAGTTATATGTATATACCGAGCCTTATAAGGCCGGATAATTATTTTACTTACTATATTGAGAGAGTTGAGTCAGTATCAGCACGTAAGCATACCTTTAGATTATCTTTAACTCACAGTTGCTTTCAGTTATTATATTATCAGTTCAGTTTCAACTTTCAGTATATTGCCTTACATACTCGGTACATTATTTCGTATTTACGTCCCTTTTCTGCGGGCGTTGCATTGCATACGTGCAGGTTCAGACAGACAGACGGGTAGACCTCCTCAGTAAGTGTTGCCTGAGTTCAGCTTGATCGGTTAGCTCCATGCCTCTCGGAGTTGCCGGGTCTAGAACCTTATGTATATCTTGTATATATATGTATATATGCTATGAGTAGGCCGGGGAGCTGTTCCGATCATAGTATATCCATTAGTAGAGGCTTGTAGACATATTATGTCAGTTAGTGCAGTATATTGGTCTTGCAGGCCTTGTATGTATATTTAGTTAGTTTGTCAGCTGTAATAATTATGACGGCCTTGTTGGCCCAGTTTTATATTGATATCTAGCCAGCATTCACAGTTGTCTTGCAATGTGCCCCATGGACAAAGTATGATATCATATATTCCGAGTCCCTTAGTTGCAAGCTGGTACGCAAGGATAGGTGAGGCACTGGGTGCCGGTCTCGCCCCCCCAGGTTTGGGGTGTGACAAATTCCTTCCACGCATTCGTATGTGCATGTGAGTGCTCAGTATCAGCTGTGTATCAGTGGCTTGTGATTCTATGAACGAGGTTCGAGATGAGTATTCTGTATTTTCTTGATGGGCCAGTCTGTAGGACTTGAGGCCGGAGTTAGACTGCAGCTTATGCTCGGTAGTTTCGATTGTGAGAACCAGTGTAATTGGACTTCTGCGTTCGGTAGTATTCCTATGAGCGGAATTTATGGTTTGATAAGTAGTTGAATGACTATATGATAAGTATGATGTGAATGCGGGATGTGTTCAGATGGATTGAATGAGACAAATAAATTTTACTTGTGACTCAATAGTTTGCTATTGGGTACTTGATTCCTGTTTTGATGTGACGTACAGTCTTGAGTTGTGAGTGCATTGAGGGATGTGTCATGCTGTTTAATTGTGGAGCAAAGTAGATCTTCATGTCGTATTGATGAGTTCAAACTCAGAAATATTAAGTGATTTCGTGGTAATTGTGGCTGCAAAAGGGTATAACTATATGTCAATTTGAGGCTAAGCAGGTGGGTTATCTCCTGCGGAGTAATCTACGTAGGTGTGTTCCTTATAATGTTGATTGGAGAGTTTCTTTTCTACCAGCTAGCCGTATGTGTTGAGATTTGAATTTGAATCCTGTTGAGAAAGTTGACTTGACTGTCACGAGAATAAATGCGAACTTAGCGGATGATTGAGGTATTTTATGGTGAGTCTTGCGTAAGCTTGGGAAGAATTGTATTTGAACTGACTGCGGTATTATGGCAGTAATAAAGTATGATATTGTGAGTTATGGAGTGTTTTGTCGAATGGCTTTGAGCCAAGTGGGGGAGCCTGCTATTGAAAATTCAATTTCATAGATATATGTTAAATTTTAGTTTTGGTCTGAGGCATACTTATGGGTTAGTTATGACATGCAGAGGTGGAGATCGAGGATGACTCAGGTAAGGAAATTTCTGGATACAGGTTACATTGTACTTTATGAAAATATATAAATTATGGAATGATTAAATGGTTATTTTGAAGGATGTAGTGCGTACGAATTATGAATATTATTGGTCGTGTTAAGGCAAGGTTACTTCTTTGAGTGTTGATTGTGCTAAAGAAATACGTGTCTTTCGGCCCGTTTGGGCGGAGCAAATTAGATTTGAACAGAGTGGATGATTCTCGAGAGGGTTCTAATAGATTCAAAATGTATATGTGATAATTGAAAATTTTTCAAATTTGTATATCACTAGAATCGTCTACTTACACTGGATAGTATCGGGACGTACGATAATTCTGTTTGACTATGGATTCTACATTTCAGTATAAGAAAGGAAAGAGGAACAATTTTAAATTCACATAAGGTGCTTAAGAACAATATAGTGATCTTTGGGTAAAGATCGTAGTGTTCTAAAAAGGAAAAGTATCAACTTGAGGGTAATTCAGAAGAAACTCGAAGAAAAATAGGATAACTGGGTAGTAGGCTAGACCAGTATGGTAATGGTATGTTCGGTCCTTTTGGGATAATTATGATATGGTGAGACTTTACAGATGTTTTGGTGGCAATATTCTTGGGTTTGGTGACCTGCGTGGATTGGTCAAGTTAGAGGAATTCAGTTTTGATAGCTTGGTTATGTGCAAATGGATTTGAAAGTGTTCTTGATGGTTTCTACCATGGTTTTAACTAGATATTTCAACCGGTGTGGGAGACATGTTGTGCATTGTGAATTTCTCATGGATGAGAGGAAATGGAAGGTTTCTAATTGATCGGGTATGTAATATGCTTGTGACTCAGAGTTAATAAGGAGATTCTCGTGCTTGTCACATGATGGCATAATAGATGTGGTGTGTTGTGCGGGATTAAGACTTACATGTACAAGGTGACAGTTCATTCTGGAAAGCAAAACCACGAATTATGGACAGAATGGTCAATTTCAGATGTTTAGATGGATATTATAACTACTCGGTAATCCCTGAGAAGGGTGTGCATTTCAAAAGGGGCATTGTGTTTTGACTTTTGGATGTCATCGGTATTGCGATACTCACACGGTTAATAAGACTGTTGATATTCCAATTATTGCTATGCGGCACAGGAGGAAATGGGAAAGTATTCCTCATGGGAGTTGGGACCAGTCACGGCGATTCCTGTGTTCTATGAATGTGGAGACTTGGGGTTCTCTGAAGCATATTGTTTCAGGATTGCAGCCTGTTTGAGGTGAGTATTTTATTTTAACTCAGTGGAGGAACTAGTTTCCTTTGTGATGACTACGCGCTACGAGTGCGTATATATATGTGTGAGGTTTGAGCCCATGTGCGGGCATCGAGGCAAGTATTCAGACTCGGGAAAATGTTTAGACTATGATATGACTAGAGTTGATGGTTAGGCGTAAAGTTATGATGTTTCTCGTATTCGTACCTTTATTGAGAACCATCTGGGCTACACTTGAGGTTACAAAGAGGCTAATTCCTTGAATAAACTGGGTAGTTACTATTTCTGCGTTCACTTGCTAATTTGAGTTATGATAGCGCACTTTGCACATGCCTACTATATGGCGTGTTATTTATACTAGTCCAGGAGCATGTGAATTTTATTTCATTTATCATAGACATGTGTACTTATTTGGTTTCTCCTATATGATATGCTTGGACTGGAGGCATGCAACCATGCTAGGCGGATTATGTTATTGACACGTTAGTTGTCCATGCTGATCCATATATTGATACAATAACATGTGAGTTGTCTGTGCGGGTTGATCTTAATGTTAGCTCTAGGAGAGCTGGTTACCATTATTAGATTCGTGTGTCTTGGTTTTGCGATGTATGGTGAGCTCATAGCATGTCGGTTGTAGAATGTGCTTGTTGAACTTGCGAAACGGTTCTCTTCTTTGAAACATTTTTCCATTTTTGGGTACACGGATTGCGTAGTTTGCGGATTGGATTAGATTGGTGTGGAATATTTGTGGGATAGTTGTGTTTAATAATATACGGTCATTGGACCTAAAATGGGTACTATCAGGTTTGATTATGGTATATTTGGGAGGATGACATTGAAAGTCGGCTTAGAAAGTTATTATGGTTCTGGTTGGGGCAAGATAACTCCATGACTTGTTGATCTGATAAGGGGTTATGAAATTCCACTTTTTCCTTTATTATCAGCAATGTAGGAAAGTTTTGGAATGAGGTTTTGTGGGATGTTGGATTTAATATAGTACTTGGTTGGTTTGGAGTAGTTACCGATATCGAAAATGGTGCTGCGAGTATGCGAGTTGTGTGATATATCATGTGATCACATCGTGAGTTATGGCTATGGCTTGATACAGTTTGGTCAGACTTATACAGTGTGTGGATGTGAGATTCGGGTCTTGAAAAGAATTCTAGATGTTAGAAATGAGGCTCCAAGGTTTTTGGTCTAAGGTTAAATGAATGATTTTCAATTATGCTGTGTTGTCAGGCCTATATAGAATATGATGACACGGGATCACTCCCGGGTATATACGTGGTAAGGTGGAATAGTAATTCGAAGGTTTAGGAACAACTTTTAGCATGCAGTTTACATCACAGTTTTGGAGGGCAGTACAACGAGAATTAGGTACACAGGTTCAACTGAGTACGAAATTTCACCCTCAGACGGACGGACAGTCCGAGCGCACTATTTAGATATTGGAAGATATGCTACGTGCTTGTGTTTTAAATTTCAGGGGGTTCTTGGGATCAATTTCTGCCACTGACAGAGTTTGCTTACAATAACAGCTACCAATCGAGCATTCAGATGGCTCCGTGTGAGGCTTTATATGGGAGACAATGTCGGTCTCCGGTGGGTTGGTTTGAGCTGGGTGAGACTAGACTATTGGGTACTGATTTGGTTTAGGATGCTTTGGAGAAGGTTAAATTGATTCAGGAGCGGCTTCGCACGACACAGTCTAGACAGAAGGGTTATGCCGACCGGGAGGTCTGTTATGTTACTTACATGGTTGGGGAGAAGGTTTTGCACAAGATTTCACCCATGAAGGGTGTGTTGAGGTCCGAAAAGAAGGAAAAGTTGAGCCCTCGGTATATTGGGCCTTTTGAAACAATTAAGAAGATTGGAGATGTGGCTTATGAACTTGCATTGCCACCTAGTTTATCAGGTGTTCATCTAGTGTTCTATGTGTCCATCCTCTGAAAATATGTTGGGAATCCGTATCATATTTTGGATTTCAGTACAGTGCATCTGGACGGTAATTTGACTTATGATGTGGAGCCGGTGGCCATTTTAGACCGACAGGTTCGAAAGTTGATGTCACGCCCCAAATTCAGGGAGCGCGACCGGCGCTCAACCGAGAGAACCCGGATGGGCAAGCCTATTAGACTTCCTTCTACCCAAACTCATCCATGAATAAAGAGGAGATGTACTCCATTAATCAATTACTGAAAAGATTTTATTAACAACTTCCTTTTCATTCTCATTAGCAGATTCATTCATAATTTTCAAAACATTATGAGTTTATAGAATTAATGAAAAAAATAATTTTCAAGTACCAACATTTCTAGTTCAATTCCCAACATCAATCATAACCCACAACCTGTCTACGGAGCCTCTAAGTACAATAGAAGAGTACTATGAAAATGGCGGCAACAAGGCCCAGGCTATACCTCAAAACACAGTGCATGAGAAATAAAAGATACATGACCCCGAAATGAAGTGGGGCTCACCAAATCAGCTGAAAAGAGTGTACTGTTATCACTGATCAATGCCGCCTGCTGAAGAACCACTTCCATCCATTAAAGATGCAGTGCCCCCGGCAAAAGGGACGTTAGTACTGTCGAATAACACTAGTATGTATAGCTAAAAATCCTCTTTCAAAATAGAATGCCCATATAAGAAAAGGCAACACATAGAAACAATAAGTCACAATCAACAATATCCAAACGTCGAGTTAAAATATAATAATTTTCAAAATACGAACTTCATATATAATTTTGGTTGGGAGATCATTAGTACCGATATTCCACCGTCTTTGTTAGCACAGAGTCCGATCACGCCCGATCGGCTAGGCCATCTCCCCACGAACAATGTGGTCTGACATGTGATGCGAAAGAAAGTTGTTACCAAGAGTAGTACCACCATATGTGCAATATGGCGTCTGATCTCCACCCGATCAGCTAGGCCGCCTTCCCACATATGCGTGTGGATTGACTTTTCCATTCACAAAGGTTCCAGTTTCATCCCAATTAAGGGGAATAATATCACAATTTTCAATGTTTCCAATTTCATCCCAAATAAGGGGAATAATCCCAATCCACCCCTACACTAGCACGTGTAGTTTTAGATGTGGACCTTATGACCCACCCTTCCTCGGTATTCCTAATGATGCTCCCAATAATAGTTTTGATTTGATTTGCAAACAGAAATATCATAAATACAATTGTACTCACCTCAACATCTTCACATTGTATGAATTCTCATTAGTATTTTCAGTCATTCACAACGACAATATTTCCTTGGGTTATTAGGCCATTCGCAAGATTCTTTATTCCTGGTACGATGGCCGTATTTCATATTCCACACTTTCACCTCTTTCAATTTCAAAGATCACCATCAAGTATCAACATATAGGATATTTCAGAAATCATATACTTCAAATCCATTTGAAATGGAAA
>AWOL01S0005408.1:114396-132919 GCA_000715115.1 Nicotiana otophora | reverse complement strand
ACAAGATTCTTCTACAAGATTTCCTTCACTCCACAACCCAATCCTTACTTATTTCAGCTCAACAATCTTCCCACAATTCTTATTGGTTCATGGATGTATAAATAATAATCTCATACCCATGAATCATACTCCTAATCAACCATCTTCTATCCAAATTCAAAATTGAAAACTAAGGTATGGATCCTTACCTCTTAGATGAAGAACTTGTGGGTTTTCCTTATTAATCTTTCAAGATTTGAGCAAGACTTGATGAATAATAATCCTAGGGTTTTCCTCTCTCTATAAAACACTCTCCCTTCTCTCTAAAACATCAGAGTTTTGCTAAAAAATGACCCAAAGCGTGTATTTAACGAAGTAGGGTCGGATTTTTAAAAACCCAAAAATGGAGCTCCGGAACAGGTTATGCGGTAGCATATGAGACCGCATAATGGATATGCGGACCGTATATCGGTCGCATAATTACAGACCAAAACTATAAAAAAACTGTATGTGTATGCGGTCACTATGCGGTCTTCATGACTGTTATGTGATCGCATAATGTACCACATAACAATTATGCGGTCGCATAGCCGACCGCATAACTGCCTCCAGACTGGCCCTTCTCCTGCTCACTTCTGCGGCTATTATGTGGCCCGCAGAGTGATTATGCGGTCGCATGAATGCATTTTTTCGCCAAAAATATTCCTTTACTTTCCGCCAAAACTTTTCCTTTACTTTCCTCAAACACGTAAGCCTACTCCGGTACCACGAAACCTTGAATTAACTCGCGAAATTTACGGGGCTTTACACTGAAATACTTCAAAATTTTCCGGGGTGTTACAGTTGAGAAATAAAGAAATTGCCTCCTTGAAAGTGTTATAGCGAAACCAACAGGTTGAAGCGGCCACTTGTGAAGCCGAGGAGGAAATGAAGAAGAAGTACCCTCATTTGTTTAAATAGTCATGTATTTATAAAGTTGTGTTCTACGAAAATGCTAAGAGTTACCTTCTATGAATTATGTATCAACTATATAGATGATGTTAAAGGTGTTCTTTTTTGGTAGTATACTGCTCGTGAGGCCACGATTGGCATTTGTTTTAATGTTATATTGCGTCGTTGGTTCATGAATATGTTGTTAGGATTGGTTTTGGTGATTCTCTGGCATGTGGTTAGGCCAATTGCAGATAACACTCTGCCAAAATTTCTGAATATTTTGGGAGTTAGCCAAATTTTGGGGCCTTAAGGAAGTTGAAATGTTGGAACAATATCTAAGATCTATATGAAGTCAAGAACGATTAAAGATGATGGTTAAGGTGAAAATATGATAATATCATGCCTAATAATGACTTGTAAATATTCGAGGACGAATGTTCTTAAGTGGTGGAGAATATAACATCCCGAAAAAAGTTCTAAGTGTTTTACGACCATTAAGAAGATTGGCGGGTGCTAATTATATCAATTCGGTTATGAATAAGACTGGTAATTTGAATGATATCAATTGATCATGATAATATATGTATGAGGTAAATTAAAATGGTTTAGGGTCTAAGAAGAGCCCTAAGGCTAAGTCAAGTTGAAAATTATATGATGGGATAAAGTTTCAAGTGAGTTTGCACAAGATCCAATTTACAACGAGATTAACTCTCCATATATGAATATTTATATGGCGTATAACCTATACAACTAAATCCCTTTAAGTCTAGTTTCCAACGCATCAAACCGTTTGTCATTTGGAGATTTCTACAAGAAGTTATGACTTTTTTACTAAAGGGTGACAAAACAGCTACGCGAGTCTTGCGTAGGCAAAATCAGCATGGAAGTAAAGGGGAGGGTTAAGCTGCGTAGCCAATCTGCATAGGCTACGAAGCTAGCCTACGCATCTCATTTTCTATAAAACAGGGGAGGTTCGGGGAAAGAGAAAAAGATAACATTTTGGCTAAGTTTTGGGTTCTAGAGAGAAGGTGGAGCATCCTCAACCCAAATACACATCAAAGGTGAGTTTTATGATATTTTTATAATGTATTAACACTAGTTAATGATAGTATTAACATCTATATGGATTGAAATTCATAGGGATTTCTCTAATCTTTAAGAATCATTCAAAAGGGTTCAAGTTAGGGTTTGAGCTACAAGAGGTAAATTCTCCACCCTACACTTAAATACAACTATGGATTAAGCATTTGGAATGTATTGTGAAGTAGAAAGTACCAATTGATTGAAGAATTATGCTAGTCCTTCAAATATGTATTGTGAGTTAGGGTTCTTGAATGCAGAAGAAGATGAATAGTGAATTTTTGAATCTTGTTAGGATGGTTGGTGATTCTAGTGCTTCAATAGCTTAATAATGATTAAATATTGAATCATATAACCTAGATTGGGGCTTAAAGGCCAAGAATAAAATCTGTTAAGAATAAAAGGGATATGTATGGGTGAATTGGGCTTGTTGAAGACTTTAATTGAAGATTTGAGGGTCGAGTTGATGTCGGAATTTGGTGAAATTTATATGGTTGGACTCGTGGTTGGATGGGCGTTCATATTTTATTACTTTTGTCGGGTTCCAAGACGTGGAACCCACGGGCAATATTTGGATGAAAATTTGAATTTTTATGGAAAAATTATATTTTCATATGGAATTAATTCCTATATTTATATTGACTAAATCAAATTATTTGTGGCTAGATTCGAGGCGTTTGGAGACCAATTCACGAGGCAAAGACATAGCGGAATAAAAATTGCACGGTTTGAGGTAAGTAACAGTTTTAAATTTGGTCCTGAGGGTATGAAACCCCTGATCATGTATTATGTGATTGGTTTTGAGGTGACGCACATGCTAGGTGATGGGCGTGTGGGCGTGCACCGTAGGAATTGTGACTTGTTCAAATTCTATAGAACTGTGTAGTTGAATTCTCTATTGATATCCGTACATTCTCTATATGTTAGGAAAAATTGAGCTGAGACTCGTATTAAAAATCATGCTTAGATATATGTTGTTATTATTGGTACCCACCGGGGTTATTTCTGTGGTTGAATTATATGTTCAAATTGTAATTTCACACTCAGTCATGTTTATTCATTTCATATCATATCTCAGTCTCTGTTGCTATTTATTAAAATATCATATTATCAATTTTGGACTGATTGTCATGATTTCTGAGAGCCCGAAAGACTGGAGAGGTTGATGACTAAGTGAGGCTGGGGACCTAATTATGAGGATATTTATGGATCGGGTTGCACGCCGCAACATGTTTTATTGATTTATGCCATGATTGGCTTGATATAGCGCTTGGGCTGAAGGAGCCCCTCCGGAGTCTGTACACACCCCTAGTGAGCACAGATACCTACTGAGTGCGAGTGCCGAGTGCGAGTGCCGAGTGATGAGTAACTGTGAGGAATGAGTGACTGTGAGGTTGGAGTGAATGGGAGGATTGAGTGACTGTTACTTTGAGAGGATGCATTGATTTCATTATTTGCTGCATTTCAGCTGTCATATATCATTATTTTGAAAATTTCGGAAAAATATTATTTTCTGTTTCGGTCAAACTTATTATGAAATTTCTGTAAAATCTTAAATGTTGAACTTGAGAGCATGCTTACCCTTTTATGTTTGAAAGTGTTGTATTTGGACTTTGCTGAGAAGCTCGTCACTACTTTCAGTTCCTTATTTATTATTGTTACTTGCTGAGTTGGTTGTACTCATACTACACCTTGCACTTCGTGTGCAGATCCAGGTGATCCCGAACATAGTGGGTGTTGATTATTTCACACAGTTGATTTTCCGGAGATTCAGAGGTAGCTGCTATGTTTCACAAACCTTGTCTCTCCTTCCCTACTCTTTTGTTTATTGTATTTGGTCTCGGATTATTATAGAGCGGGTTTCCCAGACTTGTAATGTATAGATGCTCATGTACTCAGTGACACCAGGTTTTGAGAGTGTATTTATATCAGTATGTGTGGGGTTTTCTCTTAAATTAATTATTATATTTTCCACATTTAAAAGAAATTGTGGTTTATGGAGGTTGTCAGCTTGCCTAGTATTAAGATATGTGCCATCACGACAGGTGTGATTTTGGGTCGTGACAGTTACAAATCTTAGTTATAGAGTAGTATTTGTACATTAAAATTGATTACCAGGTTCACTGAAACGACTTGTGTATAAGTTACTGATTTTGTGACAAAACTGTTATAACTAATGATTTAAGTGTAGAAATCATGATTTAGATCCTTTAAGCTTTTAGATATCATGCCTTAAGATTGTCACTCCCTGTACAAATTTTGTAACTCTTAAGTTAGGTCAAAGTATAATACTCGACTAGGTGTTCATATTTAGAGTTACACTTTTTTGTTTATGTCAAAGAAATACATTATTTGTCAACTTTGAGTTTGAAGCCGAGGATATGTATGTGTTGAGGTGTTGCTCGTTTAAGCTAATAACAAGTTTGAATGCTAATGTAGAAATTATGATTTAGTTACTTTTATCTCACCTCTTAGATGCCATGGCCTTAGGTCCAGTTAATTCTTGCTCACTAGGATTCTTTAAAAGGAGTCTTTTAGTTAAAATGAGTTTTGGTATCATGAACCTGTAGTCTTGTTTTAAATTTTGAATATTCTGTCATTATAAACTAATTTTTATTAGCTCATGTAGTGTTAACTGATAAGCAGAAAACTTTAATATAGTATAACTAGATTTTAAAGAAAATAGGTTAGTTACCTATATGTTTAAGCTAAGGATTAAGCCTGCTTTTGGCAGATTTGTTTAGACATAGTTGTAGAAAGTAAAAAACCTGCCTTTAACACTTTATTGCCAACTTGACCATGCATTTTAAACATAAGTGCAAGTGATTTGTCTGTGTCCTAAGTGTAAAATGTCAAGATACATCATAAACATTAGTGAACTTCAGTCTATTATACTCGAGTAGACACTATGAAGGAATATTTCAATTTTATTGTCTGTTGTGAATTAAGTGACAACGTCATCTTTCTTCTATTTACTTTAGGATCCATATATATAGTTGAGAATCAGATTTTTCTCTTCTACTTCTTATTTCCTTGGTTTTCTTTCTTTGTTCGCATGTACACTTGGGACGAGTGTTCGAATGCTAATGCAAGAGTCTTTCAGCTCTCATGGAGTTAGCATCACATTTGTCTATTCTTTGTGGTCTCGGATTGCATTCAATAAAACAATTGATGAATAGCAGAAGCATGGTCCTTTGTAGGGCTGCAGGGATAGGCGTTTAAGCCTATTTCTTTTATCTACTGCCTTTGCTTTGATTATATGACTAAATGATTACCTTGATTATTTGAATTACTTGTTTGTGTGTTAAAATTATCTTGGTTTCGAATACAGCTAATAACTAACATGATTACTTAAGATTATTCATGTAGTTTAATAACAAAACTCTTTAGAAGAAAAAACAAATGTCGGACAGTAGTTTTAGGTTGAGAGAATTAAGGAATACATAACTTTCACTTCTATCTAACAAATTTGTTCTTAAACAAATTAGTAGTCATTAGAATTTGTTTCAAAGTTAAGATTTGGCGTACCGCGATTTCGACTTGGCTCACGTCCTCTTAGTCCAACAACATTTTCACAATCAAACTCTTTGAATTCAATCCATTTTCCTAAAATATTTGTTTCGTCTTATTATTTGCACATAGGCCTAATTAATTAACTCTAGTCCGGTTGGTAAACCATTTTAATATATATCTTAAAGAGCGCCTTGCACCTTCTTTTTAAGATTAATTTAACCCTTACCTTAGAATTTCTGAAGTTTAGTAGACCATATGCAGAGTTAATATTAGTAAACATAGGTGTCTTAATTCACCTTTAAAATAATTAGGTGGCGACTCATTAGTTAATAATAAATATTTAAAAATCACCATTATGTTGTACTTTACTTTTACCCGTATTAAAATAGGGTAAAACACATGCCCCCGGTTGTGGATGATATGGCCATTCAGGCGTTCACTCAAGGACTCGACCTCCGAAGCTCCTTGGCTTCACAGCAGTTGAAACAGAATTTGATAGAGTACCCGGCGGTAACTTGGGCCGACGTCCATAACAGGTACCAGTCAAAAATCAGAGTTGAGGGCGATCAGCTCAGGGCCCCCTCCGGGTCCGTTTATCCCATCAGAACTAATGACAGGCCTAAGAGAGTCGTCGATCATGAACCAAGACCGAACAGAGACCGGTATCAACTGTATAGCGGGGATCGAAGGGGTAACGGATCTGGGTTTAACCTCGCGAGAAATGAAAAGAGGAACGATCGAGGCCACAGTAGTCAGGGACTCATGAGCAAAAATGATTTCGACAGGCCACTCAGGGACAGGGAGGCACCAAGGTTATCGGAATATAACTTCAATGTCGATGCTGCCAGCATCGTATCTGCCATCGGGCGCATCAAAGATACCAAGTGGCCTCGACCATTACAGTCTGACCTTACCCAGAGAGACCCTAACTTAATGTGTGAGTATCATGGCACTCATGGCCATAGAACCGAGGACTGCCAACAGTTAAGAGAAGAAGTGGCCTGGTTATTCAATAACAGACATCTCCGAGAATCTTGAGTGATCGATCCGAAAATCACTTTAGGAATAGGGACTCCAACAAACAGACCGAACAAGAGGAACCTCAGTACTTCATCAACATGAGCATTGGTGGAGTCGACGTCCCCCAAGGACCAATGCTAAAGCGCACTAAGGTGTCCATCACAAGGGAAAAACGAACCCGATATTATATCCCGGAAGGAACCATTTCATTCAACGATGAGGACGCCGAAGGCATCGTACAACCGCATAATGATGCACTGGTAATAACTATACTTATAAATAAATCTCGAGTTAAGCATTTGTTAATTGATCCAAGTAGCTTGGCAAATATCATTAGATTGAGGGTCATAGAGCAGTTGGGTCTACAAGACCAAATAGTGTCGGCAGTTCGGGTTTTAAACGGATTCAACATGGCATGCAAAACTACTAAAGGGGAGATAACCCTACCGGTGAACACCGTCGGGACCATTTAGGATACAAAATTCTATGTGATCGAAGGGAATATGAGATATAATGCTCTATTCAGAAGATCGTGGGTTCACAACATGAGGGCAGTACCCTCAACACTACACCAGGCATTAAAGTTCTCCATATCGGGAGGAATCAAGACGGTTTACGGAGAGTAGCTGGTTGCAAAAGAAATATTCGCAGTCGATGAGGTGATCCCGATGTCCTCACTCTCAACATCAAAGAACATAGAGCCGGTTAGGAAGGTAGAAACTAAATAGCAATCACCAATACCGGCCCCGACCAAATTGGAGTAGCAAGGAGCAGGCGAGGATGTTGATTACGGAGTCCCTAGGTCATTCACCACCCCTGATGATTCTGATGCCACCAAACCAATGGCCGAGGAGTCAAAGCAAGTCATATTGATTGAACACTTACCCGATCAGAAGGTATACCTGGTCACAGGGTTAACTCCTGAGCTCAGGAAAAAACTCATTATATTCCTTATATCTAACATAGATTGTTTCACTTGGCCCCATCTTGATATGACAGGGATCCCGCCAGAAATAACCACTCATAAGCTGAGCTTGGATCAAAAGTTCTACCCGGTTAAACAGAAGAGGAGGCCTCAGTCCAAAGTCAAGCATGCATTCATCAAAGATGAGGTATCCAAATTCCTTAAAATAGGTTCCATTCAGGAAGTTAAGTACCAGTATTGGTTAACTAATGTAGTGGTAGTGTCTAAAAGGGAAATAAATTAAGAATGTGCCTAGATTACAAAGATTTGAACAAGGCATGCTCTAAGGACTCTTTTCCTTTGCCTAACATCGATTGCATGATCGATCCGACGGCCAGGCACGAGATACTCAGCTTTCTCGACGCCTATTCCGGGTACAACCAAATTCGGATGGACCCGGGCGATCAAGAAAAAACTTCCTTTATCACTAAATTCGGTACCTATTATTATAACATAATGCCATTTGGACTAATGAACGCCAGTGCCACTTATCAACGCCTAGTAAATCGGATGTTCGAAGAATAAATAGGAAAATCAACGGAAGTTTATATTGACGACATGTTAGTTAAGTCCCTGTGAGTAGAGGACCATTTGAAACATTTGCAAGAAACCTTTGACATACTGAAGAGATACAATATGAAGCTGGACCTAGAAAAATGCGCATTCGGGGTCGAATCCGGAAAATTCCTTTGATTCATAGTGTCCAACCGATGGATTGAGATCAATCCCGATAAAATCAAAGCTATAGAAGACATCACTGTGGTGGACAGTGTCAAGGCTGTTTAGAGGCTAACCAGGCATATAGCCACCCTGGGCCGGTTCATATCGAGATCCTCAGACAAGAGCCATCGGTTCTTCTCATTATTAAAGAAGAAGAATAACTTTTCTTGGACCCTGGAATGCCAACAAGCTTTGGAAGAACTCAAACGGTACCTTTCGAGTCCACCCTTCCTCCATACTCCGAAGGCAGACGATCAGTTGTACCTTTACTTGGCGGTATCCGAGGTAGCGGTAAGTGGAGTCCTAGTCCGGGAAGAGGAAGGTACGCAATTTCCTATTTACTATGTTAGTAGAACACTAGGCGAGGCCGAAACAAGGTATCCTCACCGGAAAAAATTGGCACTTGCTTTGTTAAGCGCTTCCAGAATCTTAAAGCCATATTTTCAATGCCACCCCGTATGTGTCATAACTTCTTTCCCACTAAGAACATTATGCACAAACCCGAGCTCTCTGGCCGGTTGGCCAAATGGTCTGTTGAAATTAGCGGGTACGATATCGAATATCGACCCGAACCTCCATCAAATCACAAATTTTGGTAGACTTCATGGCCGACTTTACGCCTGCCTTAATACTCGAAGTCGAAAAGGAATTTTTGTTAAACTCGGGAACTTCCTCAGGAATCTGGACCCTCTTTACGAACGGTGCCTCGAATGTAAAGGTGTCCGGACTCGGCATCATGTTGAGGCCACCTACGGGTAACGTAGTTAGGCAGTTTATTTGAACTGTGAAATTGACTATCAATGAGGCCGAATATGAGGTCATAATTTCAGGTCTCGAATTGGCTAAAAACCTAGAGGCCGAGGTGGTCGAAGCTAAGTGCGATTCCCTCCTTGTGGTAAATCAAGTCAATGGGACGTTCGAAGTAAATGAGGAATGAATGTGAAGATATTTAGACAAATTGCAGGTAACGCTGCATCAATTCAAGGAATGAACCCTACAGCACGTGCCCCAAGATCAAAATAGCGAGGTCGATGCTCTGGCTAACTTGGGGTCATCGGTTGATGACGAAGAATTCAACCTAGGAACAGTCGTGCGACTCATGAAATCAGTAGTGGAAGAAGGCCGTGCTGAAATAAACTCAACAAGTTTAACTTGGGATTGGAGAAACAAATACATAGACTATTTGAAGACTAGGAAATTGCCCTCGGATCCTAAATAATTGAGATCTCTACGCACCGAGGCGGCCAAGTTTAGCCTGTCCGAAGGGACTCTGCTCAGAAGAACATTCGATAGCCCGCTCGCCATATGCTTGGGGCCGGGAGATACCAGATATAACATGAGAGAAGTTCACAAAGACACTTGCAGAAACCATTCCGGGGCGGAATCTTTGGTTCGGAAGATAATTTGGGTCGACTACTTCTGGATCGACATGGAGAAAAATGCAAATAACTTTGTACGAAGATACTACGATTGTCAAAGACACACACCGATAATCCATCAACCCGGAGAGCTACTCCATTTGGTCTTGTCCCCATGGCAGTTCATGAAATGGGGAATGGACATCGTCGGTCTCATGGTAAGGCTCGATTCATACTGTTTATGACCGATTATTTTTCTAAATGGGTCAAAGCTCAAGCGTTCGAGAAAGTCCGGGAAAAAAGAAGTCATCGACTTTATTTGGGACCACATAATATGTCGGTTTGGGATATCGACCAAGATCGTGTGTGATAATGGGAAGCAATTCATCGGCAACAAGGTAAACAAATTTTTTGAAGACCACAAGATTAAAAAGATACTCTCCACACCCTATCACCCTAGTGGGAACAGACAAGCGGAATCTACAAACAAGACCATACTCCAAAACTTGAAAACGAAGTTGACCGATGGCAAAGGGAAGTGGAAGGAAATTCTGCCCGAAGTCTTGTGGGCGTACCGTGCAACTTCTAAATTTAGTACCGGGGCCACCCCGCTTTCATTGGTCTATGGTGCCGAAGCATTAATACTGGTCGAAGTGGGAGAATCGAGCCTCATGTTCTGATATGCGACTGAAGAATCAAACGGTGAGGCCATGAGTACGAGCCTGGAACTATTGGATGAAAGACGAGAGGCCGTCCTAGTCTGGTTGGCCACCCAAAAATAGCGGATAGAAAGATATTACAATCGAAGAGCAAACCTCTGACACTTCAAGATCGGGGACTTGGTGTTAAGAAAAGTAACATCGCACACCCAAAACCCGAACGAGGGAACATTGGGGCCAAATTGGGAAGGACCATATCGAGTCGTCCGAATTACCGTCAAGAGCTCGTACAAACGTGAAGCGGGAAATGGTGCACCGCTTCCGAACAACTAGAACGTGACACACTTAAAGCGGTACTACTTCTTAGCTACGATCTCATTTACTTTTTTATAATATTATGAATCGGGCTAAGACTTGCAGGCAACAACCAAAGGAGAATGTGACTATTAGGTCTGAAATCATGCGTTGCACTCTTTTTCCTTTGAACCGGTTTTGTCCCAAATGGGTTTTCCGGAAAGGTTTTTAACGAGGCAACAGTAAATCGTCCTAACTTAGATTCGAAAACCAATTTTAAATTGGAGTCAATGGGCGCATCAACAGTATCCGATCCCTCTCAAGATCGACCTCGAATACTGGGGGCCATCACCCTCGGGTTAAGGTTCTTAGCAAGGAAAGAAGGAAACTTTATACTTGAACCACTTAGATTCGATGGTTAGGATTTATTGTAAGGTCCAAATGGTTAAATGAACTATGCTCGTGTAGGCCACCTTAGCCATAATACAAGCTTTTACACACTTTCGATCATGTACTTTACACACAGAAATGAAAGAAAGTTTCCACCCTGCTATTACGTATTTTTGCCTTTTCAAACATAGAGCCTAAGGGCTACCCCTATTCGGGGACTATCAAGCCTAAGGGCTATCCCTATTCGGGGACTATCGAGCCTAAGGGCTACCCCTATTTGGGGACTATAAAGCCTAAAGGCTATCCCTATTCGGGGACTATTGATCCCAAGGGCTACCCCTACTCGAGGATTGTCGTCCGAAATAATTTCGGGCAACTCGGGCTACCAAATTCCGGAGGCACAAAACCCTATTAGGTAGTTTCTAAACATGAAAGGCTACAGCCACCCCAAAAAATGGCTCGGAGATGTTCGAAGCTCCTAATCAAAACATAAGAACTTTATAAAAATTAAAAACCTGCTAAAAGGTTAACCTCGGCAAAAGCATCGTCTAAAATCACTTAAGTATCTTGGAAAAAATGCCGGTCACACCGAGTTTTCAAGGCCTCGAGCAAATAAAGTTGCAACGAAGTCGGGCTTTGTTCGGACATGTGAAAAACAAATGATTTATTACTATATTTGTTTCTATGCTAAGGCATCAGAAATATTTACAAGAATAGAGATTATGAAAAGATGCTAAAAAAGTAGAGATTTGAAATTGCCAGAAAGGGAAATTTTATATTTTCCAAAATGTATTTACAAAGGCCCAACAAAAATAGCCTCGAAATAAAAAAACATATACAGAAAACAAAAACTAAAAAAGTTATAAGGTATTTATGCCTAATCTTCACCGGGGCCCGAATCATCTCCAAAACCGTCAGAGCCTTCGGGACCCTTAGAACCCTCAGAGCCTCCGGCACCTTCAGGCTCGGAAAGATTCTTCGCCTCAGCCTCAAGCTTTATTTCTTCCTCCATCTCGACCGATAGGTCAAAGCCTCGGGCATGTATTTCCTCGAGACAACCGCCTCGCATATTCGGCATGGGTCTTCAGGCGGGCCTCGGCTACTTCGACATCAGCCTTGTATTGGGTCACCATCTCCTCAGCATCGACAGAGGTTGTCTCCAGCTTGGACTTCATTGCGTCGTGCTCTCTACCAAGGGCATCCCATTCTGCGACAGCCGAGCTCAACTGTGCTTGGAGATCTTCATTCAGTTGAGCCTGCTTGTCAGCTTTCTCCTTCGCCACCCGAAGTTGAACCTCTACCGATGTCAGCTTTTCCTGGGCCGTTTCCTTTTCCAAAGCCAATAGATCCATCTTGCTCTTTCACCCATCGGCCATGGCTTGGATCTCGTTCATCTCCTTTCGGAGTTGGTCGACCTGGTTAATCTTCTGTTAGACCTGTGAGGTTTTGTCGTTAGCCACTACGACTAGTTCCTCATTTTTAACTTCAAAGAGCTTTACCTTTTCGACGACGTCGGCATGTTCCCGCCTCAGAGCCGATGCTTCCTTCTGAGCCGTATCCAGCTCGGCCTGAAGGTCCTTGATGATCCTGTCTTGTTGCTAGGTGAGGAGCTTGTACGTATCCCTTTTTTGAGCCTTCTCCTTGAGCTCATGTTTGAGCTTATTGACCTCGACACAGTACTAGTGAAAGCTTTCATGATGAAGTATTGAGGCCTGCAAAACAATAAAAGTCGTGAGAGATATCAAAACCTAAGTAAAATTCAAAAAGACATAATGATGCCTTACTCGGTTCAATGCATGTTGCGCCTCATTGAAAATAGACGGCACATCCACCTCGTTCATTTTTGCTTGGTCCTCCTTGGTCATCACGTATCGGAGGTAGCTGGCTACTCCCACGGGAGCAGATAGAACCCGGGCATCCTCCGGGACAGTAAGGATAATCGATCTCTTGCGACTGGGGTCCACACTCGGAGCGGGAAACTGATTAATCAATTTTGGGCTCAAACTCAGCCCACCAGCTTCCGAAGATGTATCCTTCTTTAAGACTTCTAGGTCTCCCAGCCTGGAAAATTCTTCCAAAGTAGACGAGTCCACACCATCAAAGAAAGAATGAAGGGGATCATCCGCGTTATGAACCCCTTCAATGGACTTCTCTTTTCTTGCTTGGGCCTTCTCAAGCATGGACTAGATGTAGGAGGGCGTCCCCATAATTTTTATTACACTGGGCACTTCCTTCGGAGCGAAGTCAACATCTCGGGGGTCCCATTCCCCATCTCCATATCGGCTTCTCGAGTCTGAGGGAAGTCAGCTTCACGAGTCTCCCCCTCGGCTGCCGCCTGCTCCCCGGGAGGGGTCGATCTATGGGCGATAAAAATTTCATCTTCTTCCGACTCATCCCTGAGCCAGAGAATCGAATCGGAGTCTGGCACCCAGGAGCTGGTGCTCTTCCTGGGCTTGCAAGCCACCCTTTTCTTTGGTTTCACCTTGGGACCCGGGGAGCCCGAAGGTTTTCTTTTCCTCTTTTTCTTTTCCCCCATGGCAATCCCGGGCTGTCCCGTAACGAAGGGATCAATGTACAAGGATACGTCCTTGTTCCCTTCCAAAGGCTAAGCTCGATGGTCTTAGGTAAACCTATAAAGGAAAGAAGAAAGGTTTGTATGATGTGAGTTAAGGACCAAAAATAGCTATTCGAAGGAGAACGTTACCATGAGAACGAGCCTCCCATCGGCCCTACGAAAGCTTGTTCCATGAGCGCTATAAGTATGACATTTGTTTGCAGATGCCTTCAATCCACTCCTTAAGCCAGGGCATCGCATTTAAAACCCGGGAAACAATTGCCCAACCACAAACACGAATGATGAGAAAACAAATGAGGAAAAATTGACATTTAAGGAAGGGCTGTACTTACGAGATGCATTCCACTTCTCGGGGAATGGCATAATCTCGGGAGGGATCAGATCTTTTATCTTCGCCCAGATGAAGCGCCCCTACCAGCCTCGGTCTCGATATTCATCAATACTCGAGAAGGGGGCCTTGTTGACCCGGCGAGTGAGCTTGATTAGTCCCCCTCGAAAAATTTGGGGACTATATAGACAGAGCAGGTGGTCGATGGTGAACCGACGAGATTCGGTGTTATTCATGAAGTAACGGAGGAGGATCAAGATTCTCTATAGAGATGGGTGGATTTGCCCAAAGTACATCTCGTATCTCTTGCAAAAACCCAAAATAACTGGGTCTACTGGGCCTAGTGTGAAGGGGTAAGTGTAAACACTTAAATACCCCTCCACGTGAGAAGTAATAACATCCTCAGGCCCGGGGAATACTACGTCTTTGCCTTCTCATTTACAGTCCTCTTGGATCGCGGGAAGGACGTCTTCAGTAACGAAGCATATATACCTTAATTCTCCTTCACCCCAGTCCTGTTTGGATGATAGTTTCTCGACCTTGAAGTCGTCTACAATTTAACAGTCCCCAGGAATAAACATTTTCAAAAGGGGTTCAGAAGCCGATTTGGCGGCTGTCAGCTTAGTGGCAGCCACTTCAGGAGCAGTCGTCTCGGGAACAACTATTTCGGGAGCGACCGCCTCATTACCGGCGGCTGGTTGGGAAGATGAAGAGGCAGCCTACTAAGGGACTGACATAGAAGTTTTTGCCATTACTATCTGAGAAAGTTTGAAGATTCAAAGAAAAAGTATATAGGTTTGAAGGAACAAGTTTGAAGGCTGAAGAACAGAGTAAGAAGATTCGAAGAAAATTTGGGTAAGAACCTAAGAACAACAATGAGAATTTGAAGATCAAGGATGAAGATATGAATGTTTGAAGGAACTTGGTGATATCTAGAGAATTTGAAGGTAGAAGCTTGATCGAAAAGTGGAAAAAGAACAGTGGATAGAAGATTTAATAGGGGAAGTACGTGACACTTCGCATCCGGAGGCAACCAGCCGATGATTGACATGTTTTCGAAGTCAGAACGACGTGACTGATGAGATGTTTCGACTTCTTCGTCATTTCAGTTGTAACGTACTGAGGAAAGAACCAGAGAACATCTATAGTTTCTCCTCATTTCGGCAAACCTACTGTTACACCCCATATTTTTGTACGTGAGAGTACATCGTAAGTCAATTGATGTAAGCACAGAAAGGAGATCGTCTTTGAAAGTACATAAAGTAATTTAATAATATTACCTTAGAGGTTACAAATCTTTAAGATCATGAATAACAAGTACCAAGATGTTTGGAAGGCTTAGAAGCTAAATGAATTGAAGAAAATAAGTTTAAGTCGGAAGTCGACAAGTTGGGAATGTTATAACATGTACTTTTGGGGTGAGACTAGGGTTCTTAATATGATAAGGAGGTTATGTTATGAGTTATTATAGTCATATGATAGTCGTATATTGAGTTTTGAAGTCAAGCGAGTTGTGGAATAAAAGTTGGCAAAGGTCATCACAAGTTACATTCATAAATGTATTGAACATTAGGTCAAATGTAGCTGAGCTTTTCTCCCATTATACTTGGAATTACTGGATGATCCATCTACCAAGTTGAATATCTACAAGTCTAATTTATAACTCATTAAACCATTTGTCAATACAACATCAGAGTAGAGAGATATTCACGTTTTTGCGAGACTGTGCATGAAGCTTCTATGGGACCCACTTGGTCGGTGGTTGACCTTCACTTGTTTTTATCTCGTTTTTGGGATGAGCTTTGCTCATTTTTCGACCTCCTTCCATCCTCACACTCTCCAAACCCTCCCAAACAGTTCCCCAAAGGCTCCAAACAAATTCCAAAAACCCCTCTATGGTGTTGTGATATGAATAAGGATGATGGTGAGCTAAGTTAATCTTGGGGTTCGAAATATATCTACTGCCTAAGGTATGTTTAACATCCTTCTGATGGTGTATAAGGTTAATTACATGTTGATTGTGGTGTTAGATTGAAATATTACAAGATAGCACTTGAAAGGGGAAGAAATATGATGAAAGAAACATATGAAACTTGAGATTGGAAGTAAAGATTAGATTAAATCATTTCTATGGTGTTGTATTGCCATTGAGGGCTGTTGTAAGCTAAATATAACTTGGTATTTTACTTGATTCTACTATAGGAGGTATGTATAATTGGTTCTTGCATGTGCTTAAGGTTATCATGATGTTGATTAAGTTAAATGGATGGACTAGACATGAACTAGTGAATAAAGTTGCTAATTGTAGATAGTTGGAGTTTTGGATTGTTTTTTTTGTTACAAAAATATGGTATAAGGCTGGAGTCATTGATGAATGACTTTATTATCATATTAATGATACTGTTAAGTTAAAGTAAGAAGTTTATAAGGGGTGATATGGGTTATATATGAGTTCCAATCGGAGCTTGTCGCTCGACGTGAAGAAGTTGTGACTTGTTGTTGTTATATGGTGTCTTGTTATTGATACTTATATGTTGATGGATTGATCTGGCTGTTGTTGTTGGTATATGGTATTGGAGGATGCCCTTGTTATAGAGAATATGCTTCCCCAATTTACATAAACAAGCTACTAGTTAAAGTTGACTTAGCCTTTACTCAGCACGAATTTTGAATCTCCTTATGCTATGGTAGATTGAGTTGAGTTGTTTGAAGAATTGCTTGGAAGGTATTAAGGAATCAATGGAGTTAAGGTATGTTAAGTCTATCCCTTCTTTCCTTTTGACATGATTATATTATACAAACGAAACGAGCAAACGCGAAACTTTCACAAATGACTCTATTCTTAGAAGTACTAGGGGTGCCTATGTTCTTAATTCCCCATGTGTCCTATTATTATATCGTCTGTTCATGGGTCTTAGAAAATACGTAAGTTGATAAAGTTTATTTCGTGATATTAACCGAAAGCATATTGATGTTATGACATCCCGAGAGATCTTATTGACTTACTTCTTATGCATTGCATTCATTTATACATGTACATTGACCCATGACCAGATGGCATTATATACGCGTATATTATATGTATATGGAGTATGGAGAAAGGTTATGGCGTTATATACGCACCACCACCTGATCAGTTGGTATACGTCGACGATTTCGCCCACAGAGGCCGAAATGATATGATGGGGTGCCCTCAGAGGCTTGATGATGTTATGTATGCATATACCTATGCATGATATGACATTTATGTGCATATGCATGACATTATAAATGTTTCATGATTCACAAAGCTATTCAGACTTCCAGGTTGAGTTCTTTACTCCATGTTTCTTTCATGTCTTTTATATACTACTTTCATCCCTTACATACTCGGTACTTTATCTGTACTGACATTCCTTTTGTTTGGGGACGCTGCATTTCATGCCTGCAGGTACCGATAGACGGGTTGACAGTTCTCCTAGTAGGCTATCAGCTCAGGAGAAGGTGCTGGTGCACTCCGCTTGCTCCGAAGTTGCCTATTTGGTCAGTATGCGTTGGACATGTATAGATTGGTATGGCGGGGCCCTGTCTCGGGTTTATGATATTTATATACTCTTAGAAGCTTGTAAACATATGTCATGTATATGGATGATTGTATGTCCTTGTCGGCCTATGTTTTGAGTTACAAATGATCATTTCGATCCTATAGGTCCGTATGTCACATGTATAAGTGTGTATATCATGTTGGGTCGTTGTATGTCGAGTATTCCCTTATATTTTATTCTGGTTATATCATGACATCCCTTCTAGCCCATTTACGCATGATGGTATGATAAGAAAAATACGTTACATTGGTACTTGATTGGGTAAGGCATCGGGTGCCCATCGCAGCTCATCGGTTTGGGTCATGACAAACTTGTTTATGGTTGTGTTGTGCACCACACTTATAAGCAGGAGGCTATATGGCATTTAGGACTGTTACTCTTTCTTCTTACTCTAGATCGTGTGGTAGAGCTCAGTTGTAAGAATTCAAACTCCTAAATTCTAATTTATTCGTAATACAATGATACCTACATCCACAAAGATAGTTGGTAAGAGATTGAATGTGGATGTGGAAGAGTTGAGTTAGAGGGACCCGATTTTGCATCATGCTTATCATGAGTAAATGCAAGGTCTTCGGTAGATTATGTGTGTACTAAGATGTGTAAGATTCTTGATAAGTAGCCCTAAGGCATGAATATCTATCCACCCATATGGTTTAAAAGCAACAAGAGAATTAGAAGATAGATACAAGTTTCAACAAGTAAAAGAAGCAAGGTGAAGAAGGGTACGAGGTACCCAGTTAGTGAAGATTATCTGTTTTTACAATTCAGGCAGAGAAATATAAGTATTCTGAGTTACCTTCAATAGTAACAGAGGTATGTACAATTGGCCACACCCATCTTAGTTATGCCTTACGGGAGCTAACAGATAATGTTTAAGAGAAGGATGGGATATCACGATCCAGCTGGGGTTAGAGTAACCCAAAATAGTGGATGGATTGTTAGCATTTGCTGACATTTCCAAAGGATATTGCAAACGTGGTAATAGTTCTCCTTGTGAGACACCTCGATGGTGCACTCTAGAATAGTACATTTAGATATGAAATACTAGAATGTCCAGAAAAAATTTAGAAGATTGGCACTAGAATCCAAGAAGGGATAAATATTTACCTTTGTATGGTTCCCCCCT
>AWOL01S0005408.1:26806-113122 GCA_000715115.1 Nicotiana otophora | reverse complement strand
CCCCAGTAAAGAGAGAATACTAGGCGACCCGAAGAGCCAGTGGATAAAGCAAGGGGAGCTAAAAGTGAAAGAATGTTTTGTTGAAGTTTTCAGAATAAAATGATAGACAGAAATATTAGTAGGAGAATAAGAAGAGAGTAAATGAAGCATTATGAGTAAGATGTGATAAATGGGTGACAACGGTAAATCAAAATATGACACCATGACAGAGTCTATAGAGAAGTGAAGGAAAAGACAAGAGGTGACAGGCCTTGAGACAATAAAAGAGTATAGGCCAGAGGTCATATCCTCATTTTTAGAAATGAGTTGGTGACTCCAACGTGATTGCCAGAAGGCTAAGTTAGACTCCCTGTAGTAATAGAAATCAGTATGGTCTAGTAAACAAAATACAACTGAACATGAATTAGGGACCGGAGGATTTGATAATAGTCTACATCGTGACAATTTCAGAGATCACGTTCTGGCAATAATAGAATGGACAACAAAAGAATAACCTTTAAAGGTCATTCAGGAAGACGCTTCCCTAAAGCAAGTACTATGAGCAAGTTAAGCTTAAGGGACTAAGTGTGCCAGTTACACTAGGTGTCACCTTCGTGCGTAAGAAATTCAATTATCCCTGGTATAGAAGGGTTACCGCAAGGCAAGTAAGAGTCCGTGAAGATGTGAAAATACGCCAACAATGAAGAGGTAAAATATTTATAGGTAAATCTTCATAGCATTAAATGTTAGTACTCCCCTAAAGGGGGAATATAGCATGATATGGTATTAAGTTGGAGAGATTACGCGGAATATAGATATGAGAATGGACCAACGAGTAGTTAGTAGTTGATTCAGGAAGAGTCTAGTTATGGCTAGATAAGAGGATACAGATAAATCAACAGATTATGCAAGATAAACATAGTGAACCCATATAGTGAATTCAGTCTCGCAGATATGATATCGTGATTCTTGAGAAATATTCATATAGGAGTTGGGGTAGTTAAAGGTACTGTATAGGTGTTACAGAAATAAAATAGAGTGCCACTAGGGAGACATTCAAAATTTCAGTTCAGAAGCAACCCTACAAGCACAAGAGTGCGGAGGTAAGTAACTAAGGATAATTATAAGTGAGCAAGAACATCAAAAATTCCGTCAGGTATATGATGTAATAAGCTCACAGCTTTACAGGAGTCAGGGGGCCTCCCCTAAGTACTACAATGAAAGACTAGATGAGGAAACAAAGAAAAAAGGCTTAAACCTAAGCATAGTGACCTAAAGAGGAAATGATCTTGTAAGAACAGTCTCACTACAACATTGTATACACTCCATAAGAAAGTGGCACCTATCATGGCTAATGAGAAGGAAAAATATCAAAGGTGATATTTGAGATCATATGAGGTACAGGAAATTCCAATATTCATGGGCAATAAGTTAAGCCAAGTATTCATGCAACAAGTGGCAGAACGACAAGGAAAAGTGATTTCTTACATTTAAAGACAACTGAGAAGGCACCGAAGGAAATCTATGGTGCTAGCAACTTAAAGGAAGGTTGCGAGTAGTATAAATAGATTTGTGTAGGTCGCAAGCTAAAGTATGGTAGAGTGATAAGGTTTTAGGTAGATAGAGTAAGGATAAGAAAATATGAGTTAGAAGGTGACAAGAATAGGTAAGGCCTAGGGATTAAGCCCATCAATCAAGAGAGCTGATGGTTTTCGTAAGTTATAGAAAGCTTAATCTAGCCTGAATGAACTTGGAGAAGTCTAAGACTAGGTGCATTTAGAAGAGATGGAATACTTTCCTGGTAGTAGAATAAGGGTGTAATTATGATTGATAAGAGGATGACGTTTAGGCATTTGATTGAGTAATAATTTAAATAAAGGGATTTCATGAATTGCACGGGATTATAATACCAACATAAGATGAATCACTTTGGGATGCAATGAAATACGGTTATTGAAGTATAGTATCGTCCTTAGGTGAATCAGGCAAATCACTTTTAATGTTCCCCGATGAGACATGAGCCCTAGTGATCATGTGTTACGTAAAAGGTTTCAAGTTATCAGTCGTAGATTATAGATCAACACTAAGGTGAATCAAGAATAGATAGATAAAAGTTCAAAAGTATGAGATGAGATTTGGTTGTCATTCTTAAGATGAACAGTAACGAGGAAGCATTAAAGGACTTAGATTTATACATAGAGGTTATGCAGTGAGTGAGTAACCTGGATTTGGGTAGAAGACCTCGATAATAATAACTCGAAGTAAGTGTTATGGTATAGTATGACATACCTAGATGCAATAAATCCATAAGGATAGATATCCGAGGCTACGAAACAAGATATAGCAATAGTCGTAAGTTTGACAAAGTACCAAGCAAAGAACTTCAGTACACCTATAGATTCCCAGAGGGATAGCTTGTCATAGTTCTGTATATGTTCACAAAGTGAGGCCTAGAGATAGGCTAAAAGTTGGAGCAAAAATGAGAGAAGAGTCGCATAGGCGCACATTGATAAGTGGGGATTTTGACTACTTATTAGCGCCTTTTAGCTTTTGTTTTAATCCAAAAGCATTTAATTGTATTCCCTAAAACTAATAAAATGTGCTTAATTGTAGGAATACTGGAAGATGAACTCCTGAGACGAAATAGAACTCAAGAAGGAGTTATCTGAACTTAAAGACATAAAAGGTACAGAAACTTAGAAGTGCGGACCGCAGAATACCATCTGCGGCCGCAGGTTGTGAAGGAAAAACCATCAGAGCTTGGTGAAAAGTGTGGTCCGCACATGAATTATGCGGCCGCAAAAGCTGATCCAGGAGAAAAGTTCAGAGAAGATGCAGTTCAAGGCCACCAGAAGTGCGGACCACACAAGAATTGTGCGGCCGTAGTTACAATTGTGCGGACTGCAGAAAGAGTGCATTGCGGCCGCAGACTAGAATTATTCAGTCACAAACTTCCAATCCTGTCAAACTAAAGAAAAGTGCGGACCGCACATGGAATTGTGCGGCTGCAGAACCTTCTGAAGGGCATTTTTGTCCGAAATTTCCAGCCATGTATAAATAGACGAGTTTCACATTTTTAGGTTAACGTTTGAAATCGGCTGCTACAGTAGACGTTTCCTTTTACTCTTTTTAGTAGTTTTTAATATTTTGAGCTATTTGAACATAGATGTTATCATTTTAATTAGCAATATGAGTTTAATTATTATTTCTTCTTCTATTCCTTCCATTTCAAGCATGAGTAGCTAGATGTTCACTAAGGTTGTGATCTAACCCTAGTGTGTAATATTAATGGGTGTTTAATTTAATATTTCTTTATGGTTGGGTGTTTATTATTCAGCCTTGTTCTTGCTTTTATATGTAGAATTAATGGTTGCAAACATTAGTTCATGCCTATTTGACTTGGTCTCTACTTGAGAAAGAGAGACTTAATCTAGAAAAACTTGGCTAACAAGAAATTGGGTCAATCGAGAGATTGATAAGACCAATTAAAGGGTTGAACCGAGAGATAGCAACAACCCGACTTGAGCTTTTATCAATCATTTTGTTCAATACCCATTTGGAATTGAGAAAGCCAAATTGGGCTAAATCACTCTCTGACCGAGAGGTATTGAGTGGGTAATTGAGTGTTGATAGGTATAATACACCCCGACCAATAAAACAAGCTTTAAAGTTTATATCCCATTAGGCAAACACCTAGGTGAAGGTCATAGCTCTAGGCTTTTTACAACATTTGAAAAATAACAAAGACAATCTCCTAGTTTTATTTCTCAACTTGCAATTCGTAGTTCAAATTAGACTTCGGAACAACCAAATTTTGCGGAAGAGTAAATTTAGATATTCAAATTCATACTATACGATATATACTACTAACTCCCATCTATAGCTCCCTGCGGAATTCGACCCCGACTCTTGTTGGGTATTATTATTGCATCGACTGTTTTCATAACCTTGAATTGAGGTGTGAAATTGGACGAGATCAATCTTTGGTGTCGTTGGCGGGGAGCTAAAAACGGTGTTAACTATATATTTAGGTGTGTTTTTGAAATATTTTCTTTTCCTTCCTTGTTACTAATGTGTTGAGAAATTGTTGGTGTAATATCATGGCAAACAATGATATCAGAAACATAGTCGGGGGTACTACTAGCCCAGTTGGTTGCAGCGGCTCAAGCCCTGGTTGGTCTACCTATGAGTGACCAGGAGCTGAAGAGGCTAGAACGGTTTGGGATACTCAGGCCTCTATTATTCAGTAGGGCTGAGTCGGAGGATGCTCGGGATTTTATAGACCATTGCCAGCGGATCCTTCACACGACGGGTATTCCGGAGACTAGTGGAGTCTCATTTACTACTTTTTAGTTGTCGGGGTCAGCCTTCAGATGGTAGGAGGCTTGTGAGTTGAGTAGGCCAGCCGGCACGGCACCACTTATGTGGCACGAGTTCTCCATTCTCTTCTTAGAGAAGTTTGTTCCACACACCCGCAGGGAGGAGTTGTGTATGTAGTTTGAGCAGCTACGCTAGGAGGGTATGTCTGTGACCCAGTATGAGATGAGATTTTTAGAGTTGGCTCGTCGCATAATCTGGTTGGTTCCCACTGAGAGGGAGAGGATTAGGAGGTTCATTGATGGCCTCAACTATGGACTGTGCTTTGTCATGATTTAGGAGATTTCATCAGGTGCTAGGTTTGACTAGGTGCTTGATATTGCTAGGCGGATAGAGCAGCTCCATAGTCAAGAGCGTGAGGAGAGGGAGGCAAGAGGCCTTGTGGTTTGAGTGGTTTCAGTGGTGTTTCTTCTGAAGGGCAGTCCCACCACAGTAGAGGTCATCCTTATAGGCCTGCTTAGATGGCTCGTCCGGTTCATTATGGTGCATCAACTAGTATTGGTTCATATATTGCTCGTTTGGGTCAGTCATCTCTTAGTGCCCTCCCAGCTCAGAGTTCATCACGTGCTCCATCAGTGCAGAGTTCATATGTACCCCGTCCTTCTAGTAGTTATTCTGGCTCTCGAGGTCTGATTCAGTCTCCACCACCATTGACGGATCGGAGTTGCTACGAGTGTGGGGAGTTTGGACATGTGAGAAGTTATTGTCCCTATCTCTTGGGATGTCTAGTTTAAAAGAAGGGTCCGGGTATGACTTCCGTACTAGTTACTTCACCAAACCGCTCAACCAGCTCAGGGTGGGGCTCAGGCAGCTAGAGGTTGCCCTAGAGGGGAGGCCGATTAGGTGTCAGTCGGGCTCAATGCTATGCTTTCCCTTCTAGGCCAGAGTCCATTGCTTCAGACGCAGTGATCACAAGTATTGTCTCAGTATGCCACAGGGATGCTTCCATAATATTTGACCCTAGTTCCACTCATTCATATGTATCATCATATTTTGCTCGTTATTTGGATATGCCCCGTGAGTCCTTAGTTTCGCCTGTTCATGTATCTACGTCGGTGGATGATTCTATTGTTATAGACCGTGTGTATCGATTGTGTGTGGTGACTATTAGGGGATTGGAGACTAGAGTTGATCTCTTATTGTTTAGTATGGTTGATTTTGATGTGATTTTGGGCATGGATTGGTTGTCCACATGTCATGCTATTCTAGATTGTCACGCTAAGACCATGACATTGGCGATGCCGGGGTTACCTAGAGTCAAGTGGAGAGGCTCTTTGGACTATGTTCCTAGTAGGGTAATTTCATATTTGAAGGCCCAACAGATGGTTGGGAAGGGGTGTTTGTCATATTTGACTTTTGTGAGGGATGTTAATGTTGATACTCCTACCATTGATTCTGTTCCGGTAGTACGAGACTTTCCAGATGTGTTTTCTGCAGACCTGTCAGTCATGCCACCCGATAGGGTCATTTATTTTGCTATTGAAATGGTGTCGGGCACTCAGCTCATTCTATCCCTCTGTATCGTATGGCACCAGTGAAGTTGATGGAATTGAAAGAGCAAATTCAGGAGCCTCTTGATGAGGGGTTTATTAAGCCTAGTGTGTTGCCTTGGGGTGCACCGGTTCTATTTGTGAAGAAGAAGGATGGCACCATGCGGATGTACATTGACTATAGGTAGTTGAACAAAGTTACCATTAAGAACAAGTATCCTTTGCTACGCATTGATGATTTATTTGACCAGCTTCAGGGAGCTAGAGTGTTCTCTAAGATTGATTGGAGGTCAGGATATCACCAGTTGAAGATTCGAGTCTCGGATATTTTGAAGACGACATTCAAGACCCGATATGGCCACTGCGAGTTCCTTGTGATGTCTTTTGGACTGACCAATGTCTCAACAGCATTCGTGCATCTAATGAACAATGTATTCCAGCCATGTCTTGATTCGTTTGTCATAGAATTTATTGATGATATTCTAGTGTACTCACATAGCCAGGAAGAGCATGCACAACATTTCAGGATTGTACTACAGACGTTGACGGAGGATAAGCTTTATGCTAAGTTCTACAAGTATCAATTTTGGCTCAGTTGGGTGGTGTTCTCGGGGCATGTGGGGTCTAGTGAGAGGATCAAGGTGGTTCCGAAGAAGATTGAGGCGGTTCAGATCCCAGACCGTCTTCAGCTACTGAGATTCAGAGTTTCCTTGGCTTGGCCGGATATTATCATTGCTTCGTGGAGGATTTCTCGTCCATTGCAGTGCCTTTGACCAAGTTAACCCAGAAGGGTGCCCCATTCAGGTGGTCTAATGAGTGTGAGGAGAGATTTCAAAAGCTCAAGAATGCCTTGACCACATCTCTAATTCTTTATTTCCCTTCAACATCGGCTTCTTATAGAGTGTATGGTATTGCTTCTTGGATTAGTATTGGGTGTGTCTTGATCTAGGAGGGTAGGTTGATTGCTTATGTTTCACACCAGTTGAAGCCTCATGAGAAGAACTACCCCATTCATGATTTAGAGTTGGCAACCATCATTTATGCATTGAAGATTTGGAGGCATTACCTCTATGGAATGTCTTGTGAGGTATTTACAGATCATCAGAGTCTTCAGCACTTGTTCATGTAGAAGGATCTGAATTTGAGGCTGCGGAGATGGTTAGAGCTGTTAAAATACTATGATATTACCATTTTGTCTCATCCCGGGAAAGCCAATGCGGTGGCCGATGCCTTAAGTAGGAAGGGGGTGAGTATGGGTAGCCTTGTATTTATTCTTGTTGGTGAGAGACCGCTTGCATCAGATGTTCAGGCCTTGGCCAATCAATTCAAGAGGTTAGATGTTTCACAGCCTAGTCAGGTTTTAGCTTGCATGGTTTCTCGGTCTTCCTTATATGATTGCATCAGAGAGCATCAGTATGACGACCCTCATTTGCTTTTCCTTAAGGAAACGGTTCAGTACGGCGATGCCAAAGATGTTTCAATTGGGGATGATAGGGTGTTACAAATGCATGGTCAGATTTGTGTGCCCAATGTTGATGGGTTACGTGAGTTGATTCTTGAGTAGGCCCACGGTTCATGGTATTCCATTCATTCGGGTGCCACAAAGATGTATCAGGACTTGAGGCAGCGCTATTGGTGGAGGAGAATGAAGAAAGATATATTGGGGTTTGTAGCTCGGTGTTGTAATTGTCAGTAGGTAAAGTACGAGCATCAAAGGCTGGGCGGTTTGCTTCAGAGACTTGAGATTCCTGAGTGGAAATGGGAGAGCATCACCATGGACTTCATATTTGGGGTCCCACGGACTTTGAAGAAGTTTGATGACATTTGGGTAATTGTGGATCGGCTGACTAAGTCCACATATTTCATTCCAGTTGGGACTACCTATTCTTCGGAGCGGTTGGTTGAGATCTATATCTGCGAGATTGTTCGCCTTCACGGTGTGTCGGTGTCCACTATTTCAGATCGGGGTACGCAGTTCACATCGTAGTTTGGGAGAGCAGTGCAGCGAGAGTTAGGCACACAGGTTGAGTTGAGTACAACATTCCACCCTCAGATGGATGGACAGTCCGAGCGCACCA
This sequence comes from Nicotiana otophora, assembly GCA_000715115.1. Taxonomy (NCBI): domain Eukaryota; kingdom Viridiplantae; phylum Streptophyta; class Magnoliopsida; order Solanales; family Solanaceae; genus Nicotiana; species Nicotiana otophora. Next base: position 105,198 of record AWOL01S0005408.1, on the reverse strand, counting down.
TTCAGATATTGGAGGACATGCTATGCGCTTGCATGAAGGATTTCGGGGGTTCTTGGGATCCATTTCTGCTGCTTGCAGAGTTTGCCTACAACAACAGCTACTAATCTAGTATTCAGATGGCTCCGTATGAGGCCTTGTATGGGAGGCGGTGTCGGTCTCCGGTTGGTTGGTTTGAGCTGGGTGAGGCTAGGCTATTGGGTACTAACTTGGTTCAGGATGCTTTGGAAAGGGTTAAGTTGATACAGGACCGGCTTCACATAGCACAGTCTAGAAAAAAGAGCTACTCCGATCAGAAGGTTCGTTATGTTGCTTACATGGTTAGAGAGAAGGTATTGCTCAGAGTTTCACCCATGAAGGGTGTTATGAGGTTCGAGAAGAATGGAAAGTTGACTTTGTTGTTACCGGGATCAAATTTTGGTTCTGGAAGTTGGAATAGGTCCTTTATATCATTTATGACTTGTGTGCAAAAATTAAGATCAATCGGAGTTGGTTTGATAGGTTTCGGCATTGATTGTAGAAGTTGCAAATCCATTAGTTCATTAGGCTTGAATTAGGGTGCGATTTATGTTTTTGATGTTGTTTGATGAGATTTGAGGCCTCGACTAAGTTCGTATCATGTTTTAGGACTTGTTGGAATGTTTGGATGGGGTCCCAGGGGCCTCGTGTGTGATTCGGATCAAGTTCGGCTTCATTTTAAACTTTGTGGGATTGCTGATGTTCAGGTCTGGTTTTCTTATTCGCGATCGCGTGGGAAGGTTCGCGATCACAAAGGCTTGTTTGGGCGACTGGTGAAAATGTTATATGCGTCCGTAAGGGTTGGTCTGTGTCGTGGAGATTTGGTCAGTGGTACTATGCAAACGCGAGGGTTATATCGCGTTCGCGGAGTAGGAAGGGGAGTGGCATGGAAGACACGCGTTTGTTCTCCGCGATCGCGTGAGGAGGTCCGCGATCGCGTAGCTTCGAGTTCCTATGCATCGCATTCGCGACTGGTGTTCCGCATTTGCGATGGTCATTTTTGAGGGCAGCATTCTTTTTTTCTTTGCGATTGCCAGGGACTTTCCGCGATCGCGGAGAGTAACCTACATGCAACATTTATAAAATTTCAAATCGAGGGTTTGAACCCATTTTTCATATTTTGAGCTACATACCTCGGATTTGGGTGATTCTTGAAGGGATTTTCAAGAGGTTGATTGGGTAAGTGATTCTAACTCGGTTTTGGTTATTATACATGAATCTATCATTGTTTTTACTATTTAATTATTGCTTTGGATTGGAAAAATTGGGGAAGATTTGTGAAATTTCATAGACTATAGTTTGAAGATTTGAAGGTCGAGTTGAGATCGGAATTGAGTAATTTTTATATGGTTGGACTCGTTATTGAATGTGTGTTCGGATTTTGTTACTTTGTCAGATTCCGAGATGTGGGCTCGGGGTTGACCTTTTGGGTTGACGTTTTGACTTTTGTTAAAGAACTTAGCTTTATCGTATGAAATTGATTCTTATAGCTCGTATTGATTATTCTAAGTTATTTGTGGCTAGATTTGAGTCGTTCGAAGGCCGATTCACGATGCAAGGGCTTGTTATAGTAGGGATTTGCGCGGTTTGAGGTAAGTAACACTTCTAAACTTGGTTCTGAGGGTATGAATCCCTAAAAATACATGTTATGTGGTTGGTATTGAGGTGACACATATACTAGGTAACGTGAGTGTGGGCGTGCATCGTGGTGATTGTGACTCACTTGTTTCGGTGGTACTGTGTAGTTATCAAACCTTGTTGACATTCATCAAATCCCTACGTGTTACAGAAATTGAGTTGCAATTCATGTTAGAAATCATGTTTAGGATATATGCTTATTCTGTTGGGACCTACAAAGGTTATTTCTACTGTTGAATTATTTGCTTAAATTGCAATTATGTACTCAGTCACATCCATCATTTGCATATCATATCTTAGTCTCTGTTGTTATTTATTGTTACATCATGTATCATTGTTTAGGCTGATTGGCATGATATTTGTGAGCCCGTAAGACTGGAGAGATTGATGACTGAGTTGGAGCCTGAGAGTCGTGTTATGAGTGAGGTTGTGGATCGGGCTGCATGCCACAGCAGGCCATCTTGTCTTTACATATATTATTATTATGGATCGGGCTGCACGACTGCTATTTCATCTGCAGCTCTTACCGTTGAATAAATAAATATTGTTTTGGCTTGATTGCTTTCACTAGGTCTAGCTAGACTGGGAGTCGATTTGCCCGAGTTGTGTTAAGAAAAGTGTCACTTGAATTGGAAGTAGCCATCAGCCAGGTCTTGGATAGATCTCAAGCGGGCTTGAAAAAAAAATAGGATTAAGCTTGTGACACGTTCACTAAAAAAGTCTATTTGTAGCCAATCATTTATCTAATATTTATGAATTATGGGCGAACGGCGGGAATTAAACCCGCGCATGGTGGATTTATTAGTAGTGCACATGGGTACCATACAGTGCTGAGTGTTGAGTGTAATGAGAGAGAGTTGAGACAGTCAGATTGAGTACTCTGAGAGAGTGAGTACATGAGGTTATCATTGCGATGTATTACATGTGACATGAATATTTGACATGTAGATATAAAGATGTAACATTCCTCATATCAGTCATACTTGACATGTTTCATCAGTGTTGAGCTTAAACTGTTCAACTTGAAAGCATGGCTACATTTGTTTACTGTGTACAAACTGATTATGAGATATCTCTGAGTTGTTACTGTCATTTTTCCTGTCATATCTGTACTGTTATTATCTGAATGTGGATTGTACCTATCTGAGCTCGTCACTGGTTTCGGTCCAAGGTTAGTCCTATTACTTATTGATTACATTTGGTCGGTTGTACTCATACTACACTCTAAACTTCGTATCATATCCAAGTACTTCTGGGCACGGTGGTTATTAGACGTGGAGCATTTCTTGCTTGGAGACTTTCGAGGTAGCTACTTTGGCGTCCGCAGACCTCGACTCTCCTTCTTTTCAGTTTAATTAGCATTATTCTATCTTTCTAGACAATTGTATCAGAAGTTTTGATTGTGTTGATATTTAGTAGCTCATGTACTCAGTGATACTCAGATCTTTAGGAGACCTTTATTTGAGTCGTAGTTATTCCTTTCGGTTATTTATGAGATTTTCCCTGTTAAACTCAATATATCATGATTTTAAATTAAAATAAGAAGTTATTTTGTAATTGTCAACTTGCCTAGTACTAAGATTGACGCCATCACAACATGTTGAGATTTGGGTCGTGACAAATAGATATGAAGACCACAACAGAGCATTAAAGAAATCTGAAGTCTAGACAAACGTGAGAAATCATTAAGTCATATTAAGGAACTTAATCATACAAGCTATTTTATTCAGAATAGAAGTCATCAAAGTCACATAATAACTCATTTAATACTGACTCGAGATACATAAAAGTATAACAACCAGCCATAAATTAATAACCAAATCATTATGAATTGGGAAAACAGTTATAAGCTAACGACAAACATCATAAACGAAAGCAGACAACAGTATATTTATGATTTTGAATAAGACAGTCAAAAGCGAAGGGGTGGAGGTATACTGAGCTCCTTTTGTGCAGCAGACCAAGCAAAATTTTAATTAGCCATCTAGGAGACAAAGCTTCAAGCTTTGAGCAGTAAAAGAACTCGGAAACAAAAGAGAAACAGAAATTAATGAGAGAGAGCCTAAGCATAGAAATCTTAGTGGTTGTTTTAGTACTCATATTAGGTTTCTTAGCTCTTGTTAGGTCTGTTAGGTGAGAGCATTCAAAGCCCCAATTTATAGCGGTTGTGAAACCCTAGGGTTTCGTAGATTCAAATCAATTAGTGGAGAGTGACTGATGGTAGGCTATAATCTCGTGTTTTAGTCACTTATTACACTCTAATTTACTGCACTTTAGATGAGTTTGAGCTTTAATGGCTAGTGTTCTGCACTAATTGTGTATTTTATGCCTTGTAGGAGAATTTCGAGCTATGTAAATGTTATGGATCTAATTTGAGCTATTTGGAGCTTTGAAGTCTAAGTAAAAGCCCAAGGGATTAAGTCGGGATCGCGTTCGGGGATCGAATACCATGTCTGGATGTCAAAATTGAAACAAAAAGCCGGACTCTAAGAAAAGTATACACTATAGCGCGTTGGGCGGTGTGTGGCATGCTGCGCCTGTATATTATCCGGCTGCCTGGTAGATTTTAACTCTCTGAACTTTCCCACTAACTCCCTACGTGGCGCGTTGCCCCATGTGACGCGCCTGTGCAATTGTTACAGCGTATTTTCCTATTTCGCGTCTGGGTCCGACCCTACTTGGTATATATACATGGGAAAATGTTAGTTTTGGGACTTTTGACACATCTAAGACCTAAGGAGGCTAGAGAGAAGGTGGAAAAGCGAAAGCACAAGGGATTCATCATTCAATCCTCACTCAAGACAAGAGTTTGGATCGTTTTATGTTTTTCTTTATATATGTTATGAATTACTCCATATCTATGGAGTATTTTTCTTTAGGGATTGAGGGATTTGGTGTATTGATATTTGTTTATGGATATTAACTCTAGTTTCTATGCATTGAATCATTTTGGGTGTTCTAATTATTGCATCTATAATCGCATGTTCATGTAATTGAGAGAGGCATACTTATGATATCTTTGCATTATCTTGTTGGTTGAATTCATTAATTCTTCTTAGTAATCGAAGAGGCTAGTTGAATTACTGTTTAGACCTAGTTAGGAGGATAATCGGAAGAGGTTCTCACAAAGACCAATCCACTATGAATTCTTGCATATCTTCACCGAGCTTAAATTGGTTCATATTGTGAGGTTGAGACTTAATCGAGAGAGGAGATTCTATTAAACGTTTGAACTAATAATTGAGTGAATTGGAGAGACTCACTTGAACATTAGAAGTGAATTAACTAGAGTTAAATGCCAGACATTTATCTTGCACCTATCCAATCAACCCTTATTTTCTCACATTGATGTCTTCCTTGCTTACTTTCGTTGCGATTGTCATAGTCAATTAGCTCTAAATTCTTAGTTAATTTTAGTTTTAATCACATAATTCTCAAGTGTTGATCATCTTGGATAGAAACCAAGCTATAAACTACGAAAATACTATTTAACTCCAATCCTTGTTGATACGATATTATATTATACTATATTCGACTAGTGAGCATATTTAAGTGTGTATTTTGCGCTCGTCAAATTTTGGTGCCATTGCTGGGGATTGGCAATCAATAGTGTTTGAAATAGTTTGTAGTACTAATTCAGGAATTTTTCTTTTATTTTATTTTATTTTATGTTGGTGCTTCTTAACTGTGTGTAGGCTACATGTTAGATTGGTGCATGACTCGATCTTCTGGGAAAGAATTGCTTCCATACGAACCAGAAATAGAAAAACAACTGTGATAGTTAAGGAAGGAAAGAAATCTCCCCGAGAATATAGAGAAGGTTGGACAATCCTCAACCAAAGGAATTATGGCAAGAGATGATGATAATGTTGATTTGGCTGCAAGAGAGGCAGCCCAGCAAAGAGAAAACGGTGCACGAGATGCTAAGGAGATAGCTCTTTGAAATGCACAACTTGTCTATGAAGAGGAGAGTGCTCGGAGAATTGCTCAGAATCGACCTGTGGGTGCAGACCAGTTCAGAAACATAGCTCCCGGAGCTGGGAGACCACTTGGTGATTATGCTAGACTGATCTACAACCAAGTCTTATCAAGTATTAGACCACCTCCAGTCGCTGCGAACAATTTCGAATTGAAGCAAAGGTTGCTCCAAACTCCTTAGAATTTTTGTGTCTTCAGAGGGAAGCCAAACAAATATCCAAATACACACCTAATGGAATTCGAGGAGATTATGAACACCTTCCAATACAATGATGTTTCACAAGATGCAATGTATTTAAGGGTATTCCCCTTCACACTCAAAGATGATGCAAAGTATTGGCTTAGAATCTTGCCCCAGGGATCAATTAGAACATGGGAGGAGATGACCAGAAAATTTCTTGATAAATATTTCTCCTAAGCTAAGACGGACAAATTTAGAAGCGAGATCCATAACGTTTGCTACAAAGAGACAGAAGCTATGTTTGAAACATGGGAGAGGTTCAAGGAATTAGTTCGAAAGTGTCAACATAGCAGAATTGAACTCTGGATGCAACTCCGGGATTTTTGGGATAGTTTGACACCGGCCTCACATAGAACATTGAGTAATGCAGTTGGAGGCCATTTGATGAAAAAGATACCAGAGGAGATAGTCACTATTCTCGATGAATTGTCTTAAGATGCAAATCAGTGGCCCTCTAAAAGTGCTAAAAGAAGTAGGGCGAATGGTGTTCACAGGTTGATGCTAACACATATGTGCAGGTACAACTTGATGCCATGGCGAAAGAGATAAGGAAGCTGGCCTTAGCTTCAATACAAAGTGACAATCACACGGCTTGTGATATATGTGGAAGAGGACACCCTACGCATAAGTGTCAGGCCTCAATTGAGGAAGTAAATGCTGTGGGAAATTACAACTTCAATGTAATGGGTTAGAAGCACCCCGGTTTTTCATGGAGTTCACCTGGGGGTACTGCAAATGCATGGCAACAAAACAACTCCAAATTCCAGGGACAAGGAGCTCCAGGCTTCCAAAATCAGCAAAGGCAGCAGTTTCAACCTCAACAATTCAATCAATCTGGGCTAGAAGATCTGATGAAGTCCTCTATTATCAAGAAATATGAGAGGTTAGATGCTCATGGTTCAGCTATCAAAGAACTTAGCATATGGCTGCGAAACTTGGAGATGCAAGTGGGACAAATTGCCACCATATTGTCTGAAAGGATACCAGGTACTTTGCCAGCTGATACTAAAAGTAACCCTAAGGAGACGGTAAATGCTGTAACTCTAAGAAGTGGACAAGTAGTGAAAGAGCCCACACCTATCCAAAAAGAGGCGTTACCTGAAAAAGAAAGTGGGGAGCAACTGAAAAATGAAGTTGATAAGAAGAAGAAAGGCAAGAAGGTAATTGAGAAAAAGAAGAAGGAAGAGAATTCAAGAAGGGATGAATCTGAAGAGAGCAAGCATATGCCTGCTTTACCTTTTCCCCAAAAACTTTATAGAGAGAAGCTGGACAAGCAATTTGAGAGATTTATGGATATGCTGAAATAATTTAGTATTAATTTGACATTCACAGAAGTACTCTCCCAAATGCCAGCTTATGCAAAATTCTTGAAGGAAATCCTGACAAAGAAGAGAAAGATAGAAGAAACATTAGTAGTCAAGCTCACAGAGCATTGTAGTGCAATATTGCAAAACAAACTCTCATAAAAGTGTGGAGATCCAGGGAGTTTTACTATGCCTTGCTCGTTAGGCACTCTTAATTTTGATAAGTCTTTATATGATCTGAATGCCTCAATTAATTTAATGCCTTTGTCTATTTACCGAAAGCTGGAGAATGAGATTGGAGAGATAAGGTCTGCACCAATATCTTTGTAGCTGGCAGACCAAACAACTATCATATCCGAGGGGATAGTGGAAGATGTCTTAGTTCGGGCAGATAAGTTTGTATTTCCTGTAGATTTCATAGTGGTGAATATGGAAGAGAACAAAGAGGTCCCCCTTATCTTAGGAAGACCATTCTTAGAAACAGGTAGAGCAATATTGGATATACATGATAGAAAACTCATGCTTAGAGTGGGTGAGGAGACGGTGACTTTTGAGATGAATGTAGAAATGGGGGTGAGAAAGGAGAAGCCAGTTGCAAGTGTTGAGTGGAAAGTGAAGAGTTCAAATGAAAAGGCTCAAGTGATTGGAAAAGATAAGTGTGGGGTGTACCCCAAGAAGCCTGAGAAGAAGATGTCTGCTTGGATGTGCGCACTAGTTCGGGCGAGAAAAATGGAGCCCGACTTCGACTCAGACCCCGACTGAAAATTCAGGGAAGTTTCCTTTACCTTATTCTTTTTAATTGTGTGTCATGGGGACATGCCACAACTTAAAGTGTGGGGTGGGGAAATTGTATGTTGTATGTATCTGTGTTAGTAATTTAGTTTTATTGTTTTAGTAGTTAGAGATAGAAAAATGAGAAAAACCATAAAAATTTAAAATTTTTGGTTTTTCCCGACGATGGATATCATTTGACGGGCTTCTTGAGGGATTATAGTCGAAAGAAAAAGACAAAAAGATTTTAGTTTGTTAGGTAGTGTAATAATTCCCCATTGATTTTTCTTTGTGCCGCGGTGCTTTTCCAAGGGTTTTGTTTGAACCGGACGTAGTTAGTTTTAAACTTTTGTTAGTAGTATGGAACCTTGTGCTGTGTTTTGAATTGAAAGCAATATCTCTTGACTCTATTATACCTTGAGAATAGTGAGTGCTTTAGTTGTGACGCTTAGGCTCAGTTTTTGACTCTTGCATAAGCACTTTAAATATGTATAATTTTAACTTTGCTTAACTGCTTTGACTAGAGTGTCTTGATGAGTCCAATCCCGGGTGAGTTATGTGCCATGTCTGTGTGAGGTTTTGTGTATTCAGTGCATTGCATTTAATGTCTAGAACTTTCCTCGTGTGTTTGCAAAGCAAATTAGTAGTTTTGTTCAGTCTTGGAAGAAATTTAGGCATTTTTTTGTTGAACCAGTTATATGATTTTACCCGCCTAATTGTTATGTATCTTAGTTAACCCCTTTGAGCCTGTAATCCTGTTTCTTTGGCAACCATATTAGAAGCTTCACCCAATTATTTGAATTGACCATATATTTGAACCTTTAACCTCTCGTGAGCATTTAAATTTGTTATGAACTTTGTAAAAGTTGAAGTGTGGGGTGGTTAGTTTGGCTTCTGAGTGGAACTAATGAAATAAGGAAAAAGGTCCACTGTATTGAAAAAGTAAGAGCCACTTGAATTGAAAAAAAGAATGTTGTATGATTGTGCAAAATATTCCATAATAGTGGTAAATCTTGATGTAATTGTGCTTAAAGAAGTTGGGAGTTAATGTATATTGATGTAAAGGTGGAGTTATGGTTTAACTTGAGTGTGGGGTTTTTAACAATGAAATGTATGTATTGAAGTGCTTAGAGAGGTGGAATCACTCTTATATCTAAATGTATCCTACCCGTCCCGCAGCCTATATTACAACCAATTAAAGTCCTACTTGATCCTTGACTGAATGGGCTTGATTAGTAGAGTAGTACACTACAAGCAAGCCTAGGTTCACTTTTGTGGCATATGAATGTTGTTTCTGAGAGTGAGTGAATTTTTTCTATCTTGAGTTCCTAATTATTCTTAATTTTTATTGTGTGTTGAACAACTCTCTATTGTGGTGAGGGCACTTGATTCATGAAGGAAAGGTAATGTCGTTGACCTATGTGTTAGAGTAAGTGAGCAGGTTATAAATAATGCGTGGTGCTTTTGAGTCAAATTTTGAGGCTATGATGTTACGTTATTATGCTTAATCTATTTTAAATATTCTTTGTATGATGAGTCAGGAGATTTTTTTAAAAAGGTCGTGTCTTTATAAAGTGTAGTTTGATTGCTCGAGGACGAGCAATGGATTAAGTGCGAGGTGTTGATGATAGGCTATAATCTCGTATTTTAGTCGCTTATTGTACTTTAATTGAGTTTCATCTTTAATCACTAGTGTTCTACACTAATTGTTATTTTATGCCTTGTAGGAAAATTCCGAGCTATGTAAATGTTATGGATCTAATTTGAGCTAATTGGAGCATTGAAGTCTGAGTAAAAGCCCAAGGGATTAAGTCGGGATCGCGTTCGGGGGTCGAATACCACGTCTGGATGTCAAAATCGAAGCAAAAAAAGCGGACGCTGAGAAACGTATACACCCGCGGCGCGTGGCATGCCGTGCCCGTATATTATCAGGCTTACTGATAGATTTTAACTCTCTTAACTTTCCCACTAACACCCTGCATGGCGCGTCGCCCCATGCGGCGCGCCTGTGCAATTATTACATAGTATTTTCCTATTTCGCACGGAAGAAGGTATTTTTGCCTGAGCCCGACCCTACTTGGTATATATACATAGAAAAATATTATTTTGGGACTTTTGACACATCTAAGACCTAAGGAGGATAGAGAGAATGTGGTGAAGCGAAAGCACAAGGGATTCATCATTCAATCCTCACTCAAGACAAGAGTTTGGATCGTTTTATATTTTTCTTTATATTTGTTATGAAGTACTTCATATCTATGGAGTAGTTCTCTTTAGGGAATGATGGATTTGGTGTATTGATATTTGTTTATAGATATTAACTCTATTTTTTATGCATTGAATCATTTTGTGTGTTCTAATTATTGCATCTATATTCACATGGTCATGTAATCGAGAGAGGCATACTTGTGATATACTTGCATTATCTTGCTGGTTGAATTCATTAATTCTTCTTACTAATTGAAAGAGGCTAGTTGAATTATTGCTTAGACCTAGTTAGGAGGATAATCGGAAGAGTTTATCCTAAAGTCCAATTCACTATGAATTCTTGCATATCTTCACCGAGCTTAAATTGGTTCATATTGTGATGTTGAGACTTAATCGAGAGAGGAGTTACTACTAAACGTTTAAACTAATAATTGAGTGAATTCGAGAAACTCACTTGAAAATTAGAAGTGAATTAACTAGATTTAAATCCCAAACATTTATCTTGCACCTATCCAATCAACCCCTATTTTCTCCCATTGATATCTTCCTTGCTTACTTTCATTGCAATTGTCATAGTCAATTAGCTCTAGATTCTTAGTTAATTTTAGTTTTAATCACATAATTATCAAGTGTTGATCATCTTGGATAGTAACCAAGCTATAAACTACGAAAATACTGTTTAACTCCAATCCCTATAGATACGATATTATATTATACTATATTCGACTAGCGAGCATATTTAAGTATGTATTTTGCGCTCGTCAGTGACGGAGGATAGATGATGATAGCAAAGAAGGTGAAATCACGGTGTAATAAGAGGGAAAATGAGTGAGAATCTTACTATGAGTGCGCGACAGCCATGACGAGTGAAAAACCTATTGGACAAAGACCGGAGGTCCAGAGGTCATTGCATATAACCTCTGGTTTAGAGTAATCATCACAAGGAGCTCATGCATGCTCTAATTTCGTCACAACATCGGAATATTTGAAGACTGAAGTTTCATATTTGTGTTTGGGGTCAGAGAACTCAAGATTTTGAATATTTATGATGAAATGGGGGGATAACAGCGAGATTCGCGGATTTAGAAGACATAAGGAATGATTTGGGGTCATGTTCATAACCTTGCACGATTTGGTGTAAAGTTTCTGGGATTGATGGTCTGAGGCTTGAGAGAAAATGAGAGAGGAAAAGGAAAGGGGGCGGCACGGACAAAGTGAAAATGATTTTTAAGGTTTTGAGTGAGACTAGCCGGTCTCTAGGTCAAAGTGGAAGTAAAGGATATGGGACGTTGGATCATTTGATCAACGTCCCTGATAATTTAGGTATTAACGGATTTTAACGAGGAAATATGTTGTCCGTTGGATCCCTATGATCCAATGGTGAGGATTAAATCTTCTAGGAATTTAAAAATTAAGAGGAAAAGGGGAGTTAAAATGTAGACCGTTGATCAAACGGATGGATGGTCTGGATTAAATGTGTTTGTTTTGTGAGTGGGTAGGACGGGTGATGTGGCACGATCTCATTGGACAAGAAGAGGAAACGGGGATTGCCATGGTAGAGAGAATGAGAATTGGACTTGGGTCAGATTTGGCTTTGGGCTTGGTGATTTGGACCAAAATTAATTTAAATGGCAGTCATTTTGTGTTTAATTAAAGAATTACAATTATAGCCTTTTAGTCTTTTAACCCCCTTTGAAATTAAATTAAATAAACATAATTATTTTCAATAAAATGTAGTAGAAATTATAATTATCAAATATAGTACTAATTATTGTAATTAATTATTTGTAAAATACATTGTCTTCTAAATTCTGACACTAATTTCAAATTATTAACACAGTAGTCTATTTAACTAAAATTTAAAAGTAATTCGCTAAATTGATTATAAATCCTATGTGGTGTATATAAAAGTTATTTTATTAATCATTAAGTATATTTGTAATTACATAATACTGATACTAAATTATTAATTTCAAAACTACTAATACTTAGTTAATTTTGTAAAATAGGTATTATCGATTGAAAAAATTTTCAAAACATTCATTGCAAATTATTATGTATAAATCAATTAATTCTAAAAGGGAGGGTCAAAATTGACCGTCAACAGCTGCCCCTCTTTGACCGGAGATGATGAAAGAGTTTTCAGGCAAAGAGATTGAACCAAAGCCAATTTTGTCCCGACTCTAGGCATATATTGCAGGAATAGCACAAAGATTATGAGTTGTACGATTAGTAGACTTAGGAGGATTTAGGAGAGTTGGGGGCGAATTCTGGCTTTGAAATGCTTACATACCTCGGGCTTAACGAGGATCAGACCTCATCTAGTTCTAGAGTGATGACTTTGAGGAAGTGATGCTCGCAGGAATTGTTCCAGCATCGCATTGTGACAATACTGCGAGGCGAAGGATTTTGCACTCATGATAGCTTTGAATTTGCGGCTTGAGTTGAAAGATGTGAAGAATTAGAGTTCCACTGGTCGTATTTGAATTTGGATCCTTGGACTGATGATGTGTTTGTTTCCCCTCATAGCATTTTAATTTGGTCCGCTTCTTAGAAGAAGTTCCTCGTTGCGATGTTTGTTCCTGCAAAAAATGAAATACAAACATGCACATATATTGCAATGCAGAATATGTTACGATGTGAAATGATACATGAATGATAATGCCTGGTTGCCGGTGAGCCGTTATTTGGGACCGTGATAATGGGATACTTGAATTTGACTCGATTGTTAGCCGGTCTGTGTACCATTCCGCAGCTATCGGAGCATTTAGTATCCTCGTGTAGGGAGTATTTGGCTTGTAATGTAGAATGCATCTCCGCTTGTTGGGAGAGTTTTGCATTGAAAGTATCTCCACTTGATGGGAGCGATTGACTTATTGAGTGTGTCTCCTCTTGTTGGGAGAGCTTTGCACTTAAAAGTAAAGTATCTCCGCTTGATGGAAGCGATTGACTTTGTAGAGTGCGTCGACGCTTGTTAGGAGAGATTTTGACTGAAAAATTTGAAGTATCTCTGCCTGATGGGAGTGATTGACTTGACGAGTGCATCTCCGCTTGTTAGGAGAGCTTTGCACTAATAATGTAAAGTATCTTCGCTTGATAGGAGCGATTGACTTGAAGAAAATGTAATCATACCTGTAGGCTACACGAACAAAACGTCAAAACTTTCAAGATAACAATGAAGAAAAAGAAAAGCATGGCCAAGAGATACTCTTGACCGCGAGGCTAAGTTGCGGCCATCGATTTGTAGAACGTTGGCGACGAGGTTTGCAATTGTCTACTCTAATTCCGATGTGACAGAGCGATGGTGTGGATCGCTCTTGTTGGTGGAGCAAATAATTTTCTATATACAGGGCTTTGTTCGGCAAATCCGGCATTTAATTTGTACAGGGCACTCCAATCGATTGAGCTCAAGCTTTGCTATATGCAGGGCTCCAATTGGTGAAGCCAGCGGCTCGTTTTGTACAAGGTGCTCCGTTCAGTTGAGCAGACAGTTTTCTATGTACAATATACCTCGTTTGTGTCAGCCGTCTGATTCCGAAATACCTGCAAAGGATTCAAGAGTTAGTTTTAGTTGCACTGAAAAGATTTAAATAGAAGAAGAAGGGTGATAATCCTGAGAGAGTGGAAAATCTGTCATTTTCCCTAGTGTATTTCCAGCATTTCCTTGCATCATGTTGGTCCTACACTCAAAGAAAAATTTTTAACGGGGGGTGGGGGGTTGGTTTGTGCCAACCTTAGTACTAGCTTTGCCCCGATCCTGAGAAGGTTACGCTATGAGGTTCAGTAGGTGGAACAAATTAAGATATATTTTTTCTTTTTAGAAAATATTTTGAAAATCTTTGTTTTATGGCGAATGTCGTTGTTCCAGATTATGACATACTTCGAAGGTTCTTTGAATGCTAGCGCGTTGCTTCTTTAAAACTCTATCCCGTTGATGTCGATCTTCCACGATGCTTCTTACGATGCGACTGCGTCCTAATCTGAACTAATGTATTACAAAGGTTTCCTAGGGTTATGACCGAACCCTTTCAGGTTGCCTACGTATCCAAAACAGAATCACATCTGAACGTAGTTCGTGGATCATGATAAGAAAGTATGATAAATATGACTGAGCTTAACTCGGGAAACCTACGTTTCCAAATGGAATCAGGTCGAGACGTAGTTTGATTACAACAGACGCAAAATAATGAGACTAAGAATGAAATGGCAGAGTCTGACTCAGACTGCCTATGTATCCAAATGGAATCAGGCTAGAACGTAGTTTAATTACAAAAGACGACCGGATCCGATGAGGATTGCCTATGTATTCCTTCCAGTGGAAATCAAGTCATGGCGTAGTTCCGAGCAACATACAAAATGATATTTGGATATTCTATCACAAAAGAAAGGATGAAAAGAAACCTAACCCTACGTAGGTTTCCTACGTATCCCTCCGTGGGATGTCAGGTTGAATGTAGTCCTATTATAGCCAAATCCTAACTCTATTGCCTTCAAACATAGTATTTCTTGATTGCGTCTAAGTTGATAAGATTCATGTTCAATTTTCCGTCCATTTCTACCAAGATTAGAGCTCCACCCGACAACACTCGGTGGACCATGTAAGGACCTTGCCAATTCGGTGCAAATTTTCCTTTGGCTTCTTCTTGGTGGGGGAAGATTTTCTTTAGAACCAATTGCCCCGGTGTAAACTGGCGAGGCTTCACCCTTTTGTTAAATGAACTGGCCATCCTATTTTGATACAGCTAGCTATGGCATACTACATCCATTCTCTTTTCGCCAATAAGCATAAGTTGTTCCTATCTTACCCGTATCCACTCTGCATCATCTAACTTGGCTTCTTGGATGACTCTTAAGGATGGTATCTCGACCTCTATAGGTATCACAACTTCAGTTCCATATACCAACATGTATGGCATTTCCCCAGTGGATGTTCTCATGGTTGTACAATAACCCAATAAAGCGAAGGATAACTTCTCGTGCCATTGCCTATGATTGTCCACTATCTTTCGTAGAATTCTCTTAATATTATTCTTGGCTGCCTCGACTGCTCCATTCATTTGTGGTCTGTAGGCTGTGGAGTCGTGGTGGACTATTTTGAACTTCTTGCAGATTTCGCTCATGAGATCACTGTTAGGTTAGCTACGTTGTTAGTGACAATTGATTCGGGTATCCCAAATCGACAAACGATGTTGTTCCAGACGAAATCTGCCACTACCTTCTTGTGACGGCCTTGTAGGTAGATGCTTTGACCCATTTGGTATAATAGTCAATGGCTACTAAGATCAAATGATATATGTTGGATGAGGCGAGCTCTATTGGTCCAATCACATCTATGACCCAAGCGGCAAACGGCCAAGGCAAACCCATCACATTCAACTTATTGGGCGGAACTCGGATAAAATCCCCGTGGATCTGGCACTGGTGACACTTTTGCACGTAGCGGATACTATAACTTTTCATGGTCATCCAAAAGTATTCGACTCTCAAGATCTTCTTGGCTAATGTGAAACCGTTCATGTGAGGCCCACACGTTCCAGCGTGTATCTCTTCTAATAGTCTGGTTGCCTCAACGGCATCTACACATCTCAACAAACCCAAATCTAGGGTCCTCTTATACATGACTTCCCCGTTAAGGAAAACGTGTTTTGCCAAACTCCTGAGCGCTTGCTTCTGACCATTAGTAGCACTCTCCAGGTATTCTTTTGTCTCTAGGAATCTCTTGATGTCGTGGTACCATGGTTTACCGTCTAGCTCTTCGTCTACATGTAAACCATATGCATATTGATCCTTGATCTCTACCTCAATAGGGTCGATATAATTCTTATCTGAATGCTGAATCATGGATGATAGGGTTGCAAGAGCGTCAACAAACGCGTTCCAGATCCTCAAAACATGCTTGAACTCAATCTTCGTGAAATTCTTAGATAATTCTTTTACACATTACAGGTATTGAAGGATCTTGACATTCTTAGTAGACCACTCCCCTTACACTTGATGTATCAATATATCAAAATCCCCTATGACCAAAAGCTCTTTGATGTTTAAGTCAACTTCCATTCTGATCCCAAGGATGCATGCTTCGTACTCGGCCATATTATTGGTGCAAGGAAATCTTATCTTTGTTGATGTTAGATAGTGCTATCCTGATTCCAAAATTAGGATTGCCCGAATTTCTACTCCTTTGAAATGTTTCGCTCTGTGAAAAAATATTTTCCATCCATGGTATGATTCTGCGATATCTTCTCTGGCGAACAATACCTCCTCGTCTGGAAAGTACGTAGTGAGCAGTTCATAATCCTTGTCTATTGGATTCTCTGCAAGGTGGTCGGCTAGAGCTTGTCCTTTGACAGCCTTTTGAGTTATGTACACAATGTCAAATTTGTTAAGAAGAATCTGTCATTTAGCTAGCTTCCCTTTAGGCATCATCTTTTGAAAAATATACTTGAGCGGGTCGAGCCAAGATATCAAATGCATGGTGTATGCTGACATGTAATTTCTCAACTTCTGGGCGATCCAAGTCAAAGCACAGCAAGTGCGCTCTATCAAAGTGTATTTGGCCTCGCATAGGGTGAACTTCTTACTTAAGTAGTAGATGGCCTGCTCCTTTCTTTTGGTTTCATCGTGTTGTCCCAACACACATCCAAAGGCATTATCCAAGACCGACAGGTACATCAACAGTGGCTTCTCAAGCTCAGGGGGAACCAACACTAGTGGATTTGACAAATATTCCTTAATTTGGTCGAAGGCTTTCTGACACTCTTCTATCCACTTTGTGACAACATCCTTTTTTAGTAGCTTGAACATAGGTTCACAAATTACTGTAGACTGGGCTATGAAACGGCTGATGTTATTCAGTCTACCCAGGAAACTCATCACATTTTTCTTACTCTTGGGTGGTGGCAACTCTTGAATGTATTTGATCTTTAAAGGATCTAGTTCTATCTATTTTCTGCTTACGACGAAACCTAACAATTTACTAGCAACGACTCCGAACGCGCATTTTGCAGGGTTCAACTTCAAGCTATACCTTCGCAAGCATTCGAAATATTTCCTCAAGTCGTCATAGCCCTCATGTAAGTAGCACCAGCATTTTTAAGATCGAATGGCATGACTCTGTAGCAATAAACTCCCCAAGGTATAGTAAAGGCTATCTTTTTTGCATATTCTTTGTGTATCAATATCTAATGGTATCCAGCAAAACAATCCATGAACAACTGCAGTTCATGCTTCGCGCAGTTGTCGATTAGGATATGAATGTTTGGTAAAGGGAAATTGTTCTTCTGTTTGGCTTTATTAAGGTCTTGGTGATTCACACATATCCTGATCTTCCCATCTTTCTTGGGTACTGGGACGATAATTTCCAACCAAGTGGGATAATTGGTGACCCTTACTATATTCGCTTCTATCTGCTTGGTTACTTCTTCTTTTATCCTCAAACTTAGGTCAGGCTTGAATTTTCTGGGTTTTTTCTTGACTGGTGGTCCAGTGGGATCGGTAGGCAATCAATGCGAAATGATATCACTACTTAACCCAGGCATGTCATCATATGATCATCATATGACCATCATATGACTTTCCTTGACTTCTCTCAGTTGGATACCCTACTCTCGTAGAGTAGAGAGTGGACAGATGTTGACTCCTGATCCTCCATCAACCAGTACTCGAGACACTACCTTGTCTCCATATTTGACAGTGATGTGTAGAGCTTTGTTGTGACCCACACCTTCAATAGGAAGCTCATTCCTTTGGAAAGTAATCATATTTGCTTCGACCATGTTCCCAATGGTTGCTGCTAATGCCTCACTGGTGGTGTTGCTTGGCACACTTACCTCACTTAACACTTTCATCAGAACTTCTTTATGACTGTCAGAACTCATCAGTAAATTAATGATTGATATTTATGCCGGAGTTTTCTTCAGTTGTTCCTCCACGGAGTATTTTTTGGTTGATATCCTCTTCTAGAATTCTGCAGCCTTGGGATCTATTATATATCTTCTCTGAATCTGCTCCCTTCCCAGCTTCCCTCGGTTTGAATCCTCAGGAGCGTAGCATCTCCTCGACCTAGTCATACCGTGGGCTACCGTAGAATCTGTCATCTTGGATTCTCCCTTCTGCTAATACATCTAGGGGACAGTTTGGTATTCTCGATCCTCTTCGTCACTGGTAGTAGCGGTGGGCTGTTGTTGGTAAGTCTAAACCATTAGAATTGGGTTTCACTTGTACCGTGATCATCGGAGTACTTTGAGGTGGGACCCTTGCAGCCTTAGTGTTTCCTATCGTGACAATGGTTCCTTTCAAATCGTATTCTTCATCGAAGGTGATCATGTTAACCCCTTAATTCCGGTGATTTGGCAGCAGATTGCGGTTCACATTGGACGGAGCCGGAGTGCACTAAATTTCTTCGCTTTTGATCAATGACTTAATTTCATGACTTTGAATCACTTTTAGGAGCAAGAAAAATAAATGTATATTGTCTTGATATGCGTGTTACAATGTGTCTACTGAATAGTAAGCTTTCCCTTTATTAGTAGGGGAGTTTTACCCTAAGTACAATTCTAAGAAAGGTAAAAATCTTCCTTTTCGCTAATCACTGATCTGCTGCCGATACGGGTCAAGATTCACGCTGTGATATCTGATTGGGCACGGATATCATGGCCCTTTGTTAATCGTGCACGTTCGTTTGGTAAAGCTTTTCGAGGTCTTGGAACTGGAATCGGATCCGTGGGGCGTCGCCTCGATAGCTCTGAGGGCAGGTGTTTTGTTCGATCCTTGATATAAGAGGCTCCTGGCTTTGATTCTGATTCCTTGTAGTTACGTCCTTACTTCATTTGCTCCACTAGGAAATTGGGGTGCTCATTAGTCTCGGTTTTACCCGTATACAACATGCTTTCATTTGATTGTATCACCACATCCTATTGTCATATTGTGCTTGCTTTCCTATGACGTTTGCCCTGACACTGACTAGACCTGCTACAGAAATTTCAGACACATCAGGTTGGTTTGGTTTTCTATTAACTCTTCTGTTTGCCTTTCCAGGGACTAAACTTTTCCAATAAGCTACATGTTTCACAAACATCATATGTAGTAACTATTTGTTACTACATACTCATTAGGTAATCAATAAATTAAATTACTAAGTTGTTGTTGTAGGTAATTCAGAAATGAAATACCTCAACCCTTCTTTATGGTGTGTTTTCATGCTCCTTTTTTGTGGAGACAGTCTGATCCCTCTTGACAGAACCATTCTGGTGTGCATCAAATTTATCTCTTGTACGTGTGAGGTCCGATCCAATAGAGTGGAGAGCACCATAAGTGGATAAATCTCTATGGTTCTTGCCTAGTATCCATAAAGTAATATTAGATTTTATGATTTAATCTTGATTATAAGTATTGAAGTAACTAAAAATAAACATTGTCAAAATTCAAACAATTGGAATTACCTGATTCATGCATGTGCACATACTAACCATTTATCATAGTTAAAGAATGAGTTAAAACAATGGAAGTGCAAGACACTGTTAAACTTATATCTAATTTAAGACTATTACCATAACATCTTTTGCAAACTTCAGAGATGGAGTGTAAATGAAGCTCAAATTGAGCTTTAATAGTGAGATTCCAGAAGATTCTATGAGAGAGAAAAAAAGGAGAAGAGGAGCTATGGTATTTTGTAAAGTGAAATCCCCAGTTCTTTTCATTACTTCACAATATTATATATACAAGAGGTATACACATGTGTGACTATGCCAGCTGTCAACAACTAATTCCTAATAGCCTGTAACAAATTTGAGACCCCACTAACTTTAACTAACTATTTATGTGTGTAATACAAATGGATACATAAATACTATATGATGGAGCACCGAATGCTTCACTAATCATATTAGGACGGACCATCGATGTTTGACTAATCATATTACAATGGACCACTGATGTTTGACTAATCATATTACAATGGATCATCGATGCTTCACTATCTCAATTCCCTCTCAAATTGGAGGTGAGGCTCTTACTACCAACTTGCCCAAAATAGTTGAATGTTTGATCTCTATGAGAGCCTTAATCAGGATGTTAGCTAACTAATCATTTGTGGAAACATAATGCAGCGAAATTAGACCCTCTTGAAGTTTATCTCTCATAAAGTGATAATCCACTTCTTATTTTTGTTTTTTCATGGAAAATAGGGTTTCTTTCAATATGTAGAGCTAACTAGATATCACAATGCATAGCAATAGGAGTAAAAAGTGGGCGGTCAGCTCTTCTAATAGTCTGGTCAGCCAAACTAACTCTCCAACAAGCCTCCTTAAGGACCTGTATTTTACTTTTGCTTAAGATAAGGAAATAGTTTCCTGCTTCTTAGACTTCCAACTCACAGGAGTGTCTCCTAGTAGCACCAAATACTTACTAACTGACTTCCTATGATCTGGAAATGCACCTTAGTCAAAATCATAATAAACTTGTACTGTACATTCAGGATTATAAGATACACAAGGTTGGATCTTTCTTTAAGTATCTCAAGTGATAGAAAGCAACCTGTAAGTGGGGCTCTATGTGATCTTGTATGAACTGGCATAAATGCTAGACACTATAAGTTATATCTAACCTTGTATTTGTTAGGAAGTTCAACTTATCAACTAGCTTCTTGTAATAGGCGGATCCTTCAATACACCCCCATCTTTTTCCTTGAGCTTCACATTGGGATCAATGGGTGAGGATAAATTGTTGTAGTCGAAACAATCATATTCTTCGAATAGATCCATAATAAACTTCCTCTATGACATGATAGCCCCATCTATTGTATGCAAAACCTCTAATACCAAGAAGTAGTGCAGGTTGTCAAGGTCTTTGATCGTGAACTTATCATATAAGAAAGCTTTAAGGTGATTATTCTCTGTTGTATCTATCCCAGTGAGTATTACATCATTAACATACATAGCTACAAAAACTGTTATATGCCTTGTCTTTTTGTAAATAAAAAAGTACTCATGCATAGAGTGTGAATAGCCTCTAAAGGATAGTGCTTTAGTCAACTTAGCATACCATCGCGTATTAGCTTGTTTTAGGCCATATAAAGACTTGTTTAGCCTACAGACCAACCCTCTAGTGTCAATCTCAAGTTCTGGAGGTACTGTTGCACTCTATTTTGTACGGGTCAAAACAAGATTCAACTTGTGGTATCTCTATTGTTAATGAAAGAGAGTCTTCACTTAATATTTAAAGGTATATTAGGGTACCTATTTAATTATTAAAGTCATGTTCTTTATTAGTCTGTTAACTGGTGATATATTGGGTAAGAGTTCTTGTTCTTCTAAGGGGAAGGTGTTAGGCACCCCTTAAAATCTACCTGAAGTAGCTCCATTTGACTTAGACTAGGTTTAAATTATTAGTTGTTTGTATTCTGCCTAATTAATATTAGAGAGGCATGGATTAATATTTATCTAAGTGAGAGTAGGATGTTAGAAAGGATCCAAGATTTAAGAAAAAATGGATATGAGTTTTAGAAAGAGCCTTGAAAACTACCATTGATTTGATCAAAAGAGTTCTAAAACTGAATGGTTTGCATAAAGCATGTAGAAAACGCTTTGTTCTTTGAAAGAATGATTGTTCATACAATTCTAAGATGTTATAAACAAATTTGTCTAAGGTATACCTTGGCTTCTGAAATTATCTAAATCTTAGGCTTGAGGGGATGTTTGAAAATCTTGCTGGACGACAACTCCTATGTTTTGAAAGAGTCAAATTCTTTTTAAAAGGCTAGTCTTGCAATTTGTTTCTGGTTTTAAAAGAGGGACATCCATCTTTGCTAAGCACTCTTTTATTTTAGCTTCAAAATCTTCATGAAATGGTTAGCATTGCAGGTTAATAATGTGAATAACACGTGAATTAATGAATTAAAAATAGTTACTATCTTGTATTTCTTTTAACCCTATGTTCTTTAAGGCTTGCCTAAATTATTTATGTAATTCAAAAGGTAAAACAAAATACTAATCAAATATGACGAGAGAAATATTATATACATGTGAAGAATATGGATAATGAAATATTAATAAATAAGTAAAGGATGAAGAGTGACTCTGGTTTGGGCCTGAAAGAGGTAGACCCAACAATCAACAGGAATGGACAACAACAAGTTCCAGATTTCAGATGCATGACACTGAGTTTGGGCCTAAGTTCCTTGAGAACTCATCAGGCCCAATGGTTGTACATGTTCAAAATAAAGAGAGAAAGTCATTAAAAAATAATATTCTACACATACAATCATACATGAAATATATGAGTAAATGACTTAAACAAAATATCGCAACTAACAGTACTTAAATATTATGAAAGGTCATACTAATGTAGTGGTTATGTATGAAAAATGATTTACATTGAAAATATTTTATTTTCATTAAACACTAAACCCAAAAGGAGTAATGAATATCAATGGGTTAAAGGCTAAGGGTAGAGTTCCACTCAAGGTCAAAGCCCCCTTTGAATACACTAACACTTCAAAGTTCCCAAGGGTCTCTAGGGCCCAGGGCAATGCTTGTGCCAAGGAGAGCAGCCCAACCAAGAGCTAAACCCTACTCCCAAATACCCCTAACCATTATTGATTCACTCTTCCCTACAAGTTTAAGTGCCAATGAGGCACTTTCAATGCAAACCAATTACCATAACAATACCATACCACAGAAGTATACCCCTTTCTTAACAGGTCCAAACAGAATAACATAAGGACACAAAGCGGTTTTATCTATATTACATAACTATATTTCCAACACTACGTGGATGATTAACATATTAAACAGGTCTGAAGGTCAAGTTTCAAACACACATAGAGATAGAGGTATTATTATGCTACTACTAAAGAGCCAAACATCTGAAATCAGATATCTTGAGGATAGAGAAAGAGCATGCAATTCAGTTCTTCAACAGTTAATGAATACAAATGTATTTGCCTTGACATCCCCTAATTAAACTAAGCACTGATTGGTTGAACTCAAGTCTGGTCTTTAGCACACACAAGTTAATAATACTACTGGAAGCTTTAAAAGTGTCAATCAAGGTTTCAGACAAATAGTCATGGTCAAAACCTCTACAGATGTTGTTAGAGATACCAAAATACACTCAAAGTTTCAACAAGACTACATGTTTATAACTTTAAACAGAACTCCTAAGAGTACTTGATAGAATCTCATGCCACCAGTCTTTCTTATCTTTGAAATTAATAACATGATCACCCTTCCCTAAGTATGTTAACTCTTACTAAGAATAAGGAGACTGTTATATCTAGGCAGTAGCTACATGAGGTTTTCCTTAGAGTTCACAGACTGGGTTCAATTCATGTTAAAAGAGAGAGAGAACTTGATGCAGTTTCAAGACAATGCAAACATGCATGAAATCATGAAGGTCAAACAGAAGTATTGAAGAACTGGAATGAGTGCAGGATCACAAAATGGAACATACACAAAAGCATTTAGCAAAGATTATAAACTAAGTCTTGACTTATATTAGATGCTGAGTAGTTAGCTTCATTCAGGAATCTCTTAAGAGCATTAATATAGCTACTTGTTCTATTTAACGAACTAGTATTACTCTAAGCATATGCCATGGCTACATTCTTTTCAAAGAGCTCTATGTCTCTGTTTGAATGTCAAAGAACATTGCAATATTCAGGTAAAGTAGATAGTTTAAAAGTATTTCATTAGTTATGATAGTGGATTACAGTAGACTCAGATAAACTCAGCAGTTTTTAATGATACTGGATGCACAAGCAAGATCATGAAGGACAGATAGAGATGAATGCAAAAATTTCATTCAAACACATACATAGGATGTTTCAGCCAAGGTTATGATTTTACAAACAAGCTGAGTTTCAAACCTTATGAAGTCAAGTCAATAATATCATTAAAGAAGTTTAAGATAGGGGGGACTTTATACTAAGTAGACCTAACTTAGTTGTACATATTAAAGGTGAATATCTAGACATGATGGAGTTATATTCAACTTACCGACAAAATAATAAATACTCAGCCACATCATATATGATTATAGTCTAATTCATAAGAGATGACTTGATCATGACATAATACATGCAAGAATAGTTACTGAAGTTCATTAGAGTTGGTCCAGTTACCTTAATTGTTTTCATATAATAAGGCTCATAGATGTGATTAGCAATTAAATACGAATACAAGACTTTCACAGTAATGACTCAAAGGCTGCTTTAGGATAGACAAATACTCATGTGAAGAAGGAAAGCACCTTGAACACTTAAACCTCACATACTTCAAATAAGTGTTAAAGGATTAAACCCTGAGCATTCATGTATGTTCTTGACAAAATCATCAAACAACAACCTCAAATACAAAATAACAAACTACACTAAACAGAAATAATGTGATAGTGTAATGACCCAGCCGGTCGTTTTGAGTATTGTAGCCTTGTTCCCCTATTTATTGCTTATTCCATATTTGATTTTTGTTATGTGACATTCCAGGGTGGTTGGTTTGGTTTCGGTGATGTTTCAGAATGAATTGGGACATTTAGTCCCAAGGTTGGAAGCCTAAGTTAAAATAGTTAATCGGATATTGACTTATGTGTAAATGACTCCAGAATAGAGTTCTGATGGTTCCAATAGCTTTGTATGGTTATTTTGAACTTAGGAGTGTGTCCAGATATTGATTTGGAGGTCCGTGATGATTTTGGGTTGAATTGGCGAAAGTTGAAAAAGTTGAAGTTTTGAGAGTTGAGCAGTTTGATCGAGAGTTGACTTTGTTGTTAACGGGCTCGAATTTTGGTTCCAGAAGTTGGAATAGGTCCATTTTATCATTTATGACTTGTGTGCAAAATTGTGGATCAATCGGAGTTGGTTTGATAGGTTTCGGCATCGATTGTAGAAGTTGGAAATCCATTAATTCATTAGGCTTGAATTGAGGTGCGATTCATGTTTTTGATATTGTTGGATGTGATTTGAGGCCTCATCTAAGTTTGTATAGTGTTTTAGGACTTGTTGGTATATTTGGATGGGTTCCCAAGGGCCTCGGGTGTGATTTGGATCAAGTTCGGCTTTAGTTTAGACTTTGTGGGATTGCTGATTTTTAGGTCTGGTTTTCTTATTCGCGATCATGTGGGAATGTTCGCGATCGCGAAGGCTTGTTTGGGAAGCTGTTTAAGTGTTCTACGTGTTCGTGAGAGTTGGGCCGTGATCGTGGAGCTTCAGTCAGTGGTACTACGCGAACACCAGGGTTGTAGCGCGTTCGCGAAGAAGGAAGGGGGTGGCCTGGAAGCCACACGTTTGTTCTTCATGATCGCATGAGGGGATCCGCGATCGCGTAGCTTCGAGTTCATGTGCATTGCATTTGCGGCTAGAGTTCCGCATTGGGTAAGGTCATTTTTGAGGGCAGCATTCTTTTGTTCTTTGCGATCGTGAGAGACTTTCCGTGATTGCAAAGAGGAACCGCTAGGCAGCAGGTATAAAATTTCAAATCAAGGGCTTGAACCCATTTTTCATTTTTTAAGCTAGAGACCTCGGATTTGGGCGATTCTTGAAGGTATTTTCAAGGAGTTGATTGGGGTAAGTGACTCTAACTCGGTTTCGGTTGTTACATGAATCTATCATTGTTTTTATCATTTAATTATTGTTTTGGGTTGGAAACATTGGGGAATATTTGTGAAACTTCATAGACTATAATCTGAGGATTTGAAGGTTGAGTTGAGATCGGAATTGAGTAATTTTGATATGGTTGGACTCACTATTGAATGAGTATTTGGATTTTGTTAATTTTGTCAAATTCCAAGACCTGAGCTCGGGGCTGACTTTTTGACTTCGGTTAAAAACCTTAGCTTTATCGTATGGAATCAATTCCTATAGCTTGTACTAATTGTACTAAGTTGTTTGTTGCTAGATTCGAGTTGTTCGGAGGCCTATTCGTGAGGCAAGGGCTTGTTGGAGTAGAGATTTGCACGTATTTGAGTTAAGTAAACGTTTCTAAAGTCGGTTATAAGGGTATGACTCCCTGAAATACGTGTTATATGGTTGGTATTTTGGTGATGCACATGCTAGGTGACGGGAGTGTATGCATGCACCGTGGTAATTGTAACTCGATCGTTTCCATGGTACTGTGTAGTTATCAAACCTTGTTTCTATTCATGAAATCCCTACGTGTTATAGTAATTGAGTTGCAATCCATGTTAGAAATTATGTTTAGGCTTTATACTTATTCTGTTGGAACCCACAGAGTTATTTCTATTGTTGAATTATTTGCTTAAATTGCAATTATGTACTCAGTCACATCCATCATTTGCATATCATATCTCAGTCTCTGTTGTTATTTATTGTTACATCATGTATCATTGTTTGGGCTGATTGGCATGAGATTTATGAGCCTGACAGACTAGAGATATTGATGACTGAATCGAAGCCTGAGAACTGTGTTGTGAGTGAGGTTGTGGATCGAGATGCATGTCGCAGCAGGCCTTCTTGGCTTTATATATATTATTATTATGGATCGCATTGTATGTCGCAGCAGGCCTTATAGGCTTTATCTATTATTATGGGATCGGATTGCACACCGCAACAGGTCATATTGGCTTTATATTAGCGGTTGGGCAGGATCCGTCCCTCTGGAGTCTAACATACCAAAAGTGGGCGCGGGTACCATACAATGCTGAGTTATTAAGTGTAATGAGAGAGAGTTGAGATAGTCAGATTGAGTACTCTGAGAGAGTGAGTACATGAGGTTATCATTGTGATGTATTACATGTGACATGTACATTTGACATGTAGATATAGAGATGTAACATTTCTCTAAGTTGTTACTGTCATTTTTCCGGTCATATCTGTACTGTTATTATCTGGATTTGGACTGTACCTATCAGAGCTTGTCACTGCTTTCAGCCCAAGGTTGGTCCTATTACTTATTGAGTATATTGGGTCAGTTGTACTCATACTACACTCTGTACTTCGTGTCATATCCAAGTACTTCTGGGCACGGTGGTTGCTAGACTTGGAGCATTTATTGCTTGGAGACTTTCGAGATAGCTGCTTTGGCGTCCGCAGACCTCGACTCTCCTTCTTTTCAGTTTAATTAGCATTTTTCTATCTTTCCAGACAGTTGTATTAGAAGTTTTGACATTTTTATATTTAGTAGCTCATGTACTCAGTGACACCCAGATCTTTGGGAGTTTTTGTATTTGAGTCGCAGTTAGTCCTTTCGGTTATTTATGAGATTTTCACTATTAAACTCAATATATCATGATTTTAAATTAAAATAAGTAGTTATTTTGTGATTGTCGGCTTGCCTAATACTGGGATAGGTGCCATCATGACATGTTGAGATTTGGGTCATGACAAGTTGGTATTAAAGCTTAGGTTACATAGCTCTCACGAGTCATGAGCAGGTTTAGTAGAGTCTTGTGGATTGGTACGGAGACATCTGTACTTATCTTTGAGGGACTATCGAACCATTAGGAAACTTCACTTTCTTGTATTCATGTGTTGCAAATTTATTGATTCCGAAAACTAAACTTTTGCTATTATATTCTCTCATAGATGGTGAAGACACGCGCTATTGAATCAGGTAGATGTCCACTACTACCACCAGCTAGGGTTGCGATAGGCGGGGCCGTGAGAGAAGCCAAGGTGCAGCTCGTACAGCAGCTAGAGCAGCACCTGTGGAGCCACCAGTTGCTCCAGCTTAGGAGCAGATTCTAGATATGGCTGAGCCGGTGGGAGCAGCTCAAGCACCAACTGTGCCATTGTGATTCCAGGCCTTCAGGAGGCTTTGGCCAAGATATTGGCTGTATGTACTAGCCTTGTTCAGGAGGTTTCAGTTTTGGCCGCAACAGCCACTTCTTAGGCTGGGGGAGGTGCTCAGACTCTTGCCGCCCGTACTCCAGAGCAGGTAGTTCAGGAACTTCAAACAGTGGGGTACTACTAGCCGAGCCAGTTGCAGTGGCTCAGGCCCTGGTTGGTCTACCTATAAGTGACGAGGAGCAGAAGAGGCTAGAGCGGTTTGGGATGCTCGTGCCTCTTTCATTCAGTGGGGCTGAGTCGGAGGCTGCTCAGGATTTCATAGACCGTTGCCAGTGGATCCTTCGCACGACGAGTATTCTGGAGACTAGTGGAGTCTCATTTACTATTTTTCAGCTATTGGGGTCAGCCTTAAAATGGTGGGAGGCTTGGGAGTTGATCAGGTTGCCGGCGCGGCACCACTTACATGGCACAAGTTCTCCATTCTCTTCTTGTAGAAGTTTGTTCCACACACCCGCATAGAGGAGTTGTGTAGGCAGTTTGAGCAACTACGCCAGGAGGGTATGTTTGTGACCCAGTATGAGATGAGATTTTCAGAGTTGGCTCATCATGTAATCTGGTTGGTTCCCACAAAGAGGGAGAGGATTAGGAGGTTCATTGATGACCTCAACTATGGACTACACTTTGTCAAGACTCGGGAGATTGCATCAGGTGCTAGGTTTGACGAGGTGGTTGATATTGCTAGGCGGCTATAGCAGGTCCATAGTCAGGAGCATGAGGAGAGGGAAGCAAGAGGCCTCGTGGTTTGAGTGGTGTTTTTTTCTGGAGGGAAGTCCCACTACTGCAGAGGTCGTACTTATAGGCCCACTTAGATGGCTCATCTGGTTCATCATGGTGCATCAGCTAGCATTGGTGCATACAGTGCTCGTCTGGGTCAGTCATCTCTCAGTGCTCTCCCAGCTCAGAGTTCATCACGCGCTCCATTAGTGCAGGGTTCATCTGTACCATGTCCTCCTAGTAGCTATTCTGGTTCTCGAGGACCAATTTAGTCTCCACCACCATTGACGGATCAGAATTGCCGAGTATAGGTAGTTTGGACATGTGAGGAGTTATTGTCCCCGTCTCTTGGGAGGTCTAGTTCAACAGAAGGGTCCGATTATAACTTCCGTACAAGTTACTTCACCACCCGCTCAGCCAGCTCAGGGTGGGGCTCAGGTAGCAGGAGGTCACCTTAGAGGGGAGGCCGATTAGGTGGCGGTTAGGCTTGATGCTATGCTTTCCCTGCCAGGCCATAGGTCGTTGCTTCTAATGCAGTGATCACAGGTATTGTCTCAGTATTCCAAAGGGATGCTTCCATATTATTAGACCCTGGTTCCACTTATTCATATGTATTATCATATTTTGCTCGTTATTTGGATATGCCCTGTGAGTCCTTAGTTTCTCCTGTTCATGTATCTACACCGGTGGGTGATTCTATTATTGTGGACCGTGTGTATCAGTCATGTGTGGTGACTATTAGAGGATTGGAGACTAGATTTGATCTCTTATTGCTGAGTATGGTTGATTTTGACGTGATTATGGGCATGGATTGGTTGTCCCCATGCTATGCTATTCTAGATTGTCATGCTAAGACCGTGACATTGGCGATGCCGAGGTTACCTAGAATCGAGTAGAGAGGTACTTTGGACTATGTTCCCAGTAAGGTAATTTCATATATGAAGGCCCAATAGATGGTTGGGAAGGGGTATTTGTCATATTTGACTTTTGTGAGGGATGTTGGTGCTGATACTCTTACCATTGATTCTGTTCCGGTAGTGCGAGACTTTCCGGATGTGTTTTCTGCAGACCTGTTGGGCATGCCACCCGACAGGGACATTGATTTTGGTATTGAATTGGTGCCGGACAATCATCCCATTTCTATCCCTTCATATCATATGGCACTAGTGGAGTTGAAGTAATTGAAATAGCAGCTTTAGGAACTTTTTGATAAGGGGTTCATTACGCCTTGTGTGTCGCCTTGGGGTACACCGATTCTATTTGTAAAGAAGAAGGATGGTACCATGCGGATGTGCATTGACTATAGGCAGTTGAACAAAGTTACCATTAAGAACAAGTATCCTTTGCCATGCATTGATGACTTATTTGACCATATTCAGGGAGCTAGAGTGTTCTCTAAGATTGATTTGAGGTCAGGGTATCACCAGTTGAAGATTCGGGAGTCAGATATTATGAACACGAAGTCCAAGACCCTCTTTGGTCACTATGAGTTCGTTGTGATGTCTTTTGGGATGACCAATGTCCCAGCAGCATTCATGCATCTGATAAATAGTGTATTCCAGCCATATCTTGATTCATTTGTCAAAGTAGTTATTGATGATATTCTGGTGTACTCACATAGCTAGGAAGCACATGCACAACATCTGAGGATTGTACTACAAACATGGAGGGAGGAAAAGCTTTATGCTAAGTTCTCCAAGTGTGAGTTTTGGCTCAGTTGGGTGGTGTTCTTGGGGCTCATAGTGTAATGACCCGGCCGGTTGTTTCGAGAGTTATAGTCTTGTTTCCCCCATTTCTGCTTCTTTTGTGCTTTACAGCTATATTATGTCTTACCGGGTTGGTTGGTTTGGGTTCGGAGTGATTTTGGAGTGAATTGAGACACTTAGTCTCTTAATTGGAAATATAAGTTGGAAAAGTCGACCGGATGTCGACTTGTGGGAAAACGACCTCGGATTTGAATTTTTATGGTTTTGTTAGCTCCGTTAGGTGATTTTGGACTTAAGAGCGCGTTCCGAATGTAATTTGGAGGTCCGTAGTAGAATTAGGTTTGAATTGGTGAAAGTTGGAATTTTGGCGATTTCGGTCGGGATTGGGAATTTTGATATCGGGGTCGGATTGGATTTTCGGAAGTTGGAATAGGTTCGTGGTGTCATTGTTGACTTGTGTGTAAAATTTGAGGTCAATCGGACGTGGTTGGGTAGGTTTCGGCGTCATTTGTGAAATTTGAAAGTTTAGAAGTTATTTAGGCTTGAATCCGGGTGTAATTGGTGTTTTGATGTTATCTTGAGTGATTCGAAGGTTCGCCTAAGTTCGCATGAGGTTATATGACTTGTGGGTATGATTAGTTGAGGTCCCGGAGGCCTCGGGGTGATTCCGGGTGGTTAACGGCGTGATGGAAGTTGAAGAATTGCAGCTGAAGCTGCTGCTACTGGTGGAACGGCACCTGTGGAGTGGGAACCGTAGGTGCGATCCTGCAGAAGTGAAGGAGGAGCCGCAGATGAGGCTAAGGAGGATATGGGCAGAGGATGCAGGTGCGATGGCATTCCCGCACCTGCGATGGTCGCAGAAGCGGATTTAGGACCGCAGGTGCGAGTTTGGACCGCAGGTGCGATGCAGTTCCCGCACCCGCGAAGAACGCAGATGCGGTCACTTGATCGCAAGATCGGAGGCAGAGTTTAGGGACTTTTATGTGGAAATGGAGTCGCAGGTGCGAGAAGTTTGGGCAGAACCTATAAATAGAACACTTCGAGATTATTCACCATTTTCATCATTTTGGAGCTCGAATTTTGGGGATTTTGAGAGCTATTTCGGAGTAATCACTGAGATAAGTTCCTTGTGCCTATTTATCTTCAATAATGTATTTCCCCACTAATTTTACACTTAGTTGGTGAGTGTTTGAGGTGAGATTTGGGAGATTCGGGCTTGGAAATTAGAGAGTGAATTTGGGGGTTTTGGAAGGGCAATTGAGGTCGGATTTTAATAAATTTTATATGGTTAGACTCGTGAGTGAATGGGCTTTCGGGTTTTGCGACTTTCATCGGGTTTCGAGACGTTAGTCCGGGGGAGCGGGTTGAGCCGATTTTGGATTTTAGACTATATTTTTGTAGTTTTCTTGTGGAATTGATCCTTTTGGCCAATATTGATTATCTTGTACTGCGTATGGCTAGATTTGAAGCATTTGGAGATTGATTCGAGGGGCAAGGGAATTGTGAAGTAAGATTTTTGCGCATTTGAGTTAAGTAACAGTTTTAAATGTGGTTTTGAGGGTATGAAACCCCGAGGATTGGTATGATGTGAGTCTTTGGAGGTGACGGGCATGCTAGGTGGCGGGCGTGTGAGCATGCACCATAAGGGATTGTGACTTGGTCCATCCCGTGAGACTGTAAAGTCAAATAGCCATTGTTATTACTTATTTGTTTCCTTGCCTTTGAGCAATTGACTGCCTTTCATGTTAGAAACCATGCTTAGGCCTTATGATATCATTGTTGGGACTCGCATCGATCGTATACTTGTTGAATTGACTGCTAATTGTTGTTTTGTTCTCAGGCATAGTCTTACTTTTGTATTATATCTCTGTTCCCTCTCATTTCTTGTTGATACGTGTTGTATTCTCTGTTTGGGCCGATTATTTTGAGATTCTGTGAGCCCGGGGGTCTAGAGAGGGTAGTGACTGAGATAGTGCCTGAGTGTCGAGCTGTGAACTATGTGAGGGTATATGGATCGGGTTGCACGCCACAACAAACCTTATGGCTATTTATGGTCTGTGGATTAGGTTACACGCCGCAACGAGCCTTATGGCTACTTATATGACTGGGTCGGGCTGTACGCCGCAGCAATATAGCGGTTGGGCTGGAAGGAGCCCCTCTGGAGTCTGTACACCCCCAGTGAGCGCAGGTACCTATTGAGAGTGTGTAGTGAGGGATGAGAGGCGAGAGTATGAGTTGTTGAGATGAGTTGAGTGACTGTTGCCTTGAGAGGTTGTACTTGCTTTTATTTATTGTTACACTTAGTTGTTATCTGATGTTGTTGTCAAATATTCTAGAAGATTCATATCTGTTTTACTTGAGCTCAAACGGATTTGACCCATACCACCGGATTTGAAAGCATGTTCACTCTTTACTGAAAACTTTTAAAATGATCTGTACTATCTTAGTTTGTCACTGCTTCTCAGTTCCTTATTTAAATTTGTTACTTGCTGAGTTGGTTGTACTCATGCTACACCCTTCACTTCATGTGCAGATCCAGGTGTGTACAGTTCTGACGGTCGCTGAGTTCGTGGGCGGGCTAATTATAGGAGACTTACGAGGTAGCTATCGGCGTCCGCAGTCCTTGTTTCTCCTTTATTATTATCTTTTCTCTCTTGTGTTGGCATTTGGCACATACTGTAGTAGACTCTGTTTCTAGATTGGTTATTAGATGCTCATGACTCAGTGGCACCCCGATGTCGGGCTATTTTTCTGCACTTATATTTTATTCGGGTTTTACCCCTGCTTTTATGAAAAACTCTGGTTATTTTAAATGTCTTAATTCATTTCTGGTAAATTTTGAAAGTGTTTTGGAGAGGTCGGCTTGCCTAGTATCACGATAGGCGCCATCATGACGGGTTAAGTTTTGGGTCGTGACAAGTTGGTATCAGAGCCTGGTTACATAGGTCTCACGGGTCATGAGCAGGTTTAGTAGAGTCTTGCAGATCAGTACGGAGACTTCTATACTTATCTACGAGAGGCTGCAGAACCCTTAGGAAACTCCACATTCTTGAATTCTTGTCGTGCAAATCTGTTGATTCTAGTAACTAAACATCTGTTGTTTCATTCTCTCACAGATGGTGAGGACTCATACTACTGAGCAGGATGAACAGCCACCAATACCACCAGCCAGGGCCGCGAGAGGCCGAGGTCGCGGTAGAAGCCGCGGTAGGGGTAGAGGTGCAGCTGGGGCAGTACCTGCAGATCCACCAGTTGCCCCAGATCAGGACCAGATTCCAGTTGTTGATGCACCAGCTCAGGCACCACCTGTGCCTATTGTGATTCCAGGACTTCAAGAGGCCTTAGCTCAGATTCTGACCGCGTGTACCAGTCTTGCTCAGGTGGTCTCTATTCCAGCCGCAACAGCCACTTCTCAGGCCGGGGGAGGTGCTCAGACTCTCGCTGCCCGCAAACCAGAGTAGGTGGTACAGGGATTCCAGACACCGGGGGCACCCCCAGCCCAGCCAGTTGCAGCTGCTTGGAGAGGTTTGGGAGAATCTATCCTCCATCTTTCAGTGGTACCGAGGGAGGGGATGTACAGGGTTTCTTGGATAGGTGTCAGAGAATACTCCGTACAGCAGGTATTCTAAAGGCCAGTGGAGTATCGTTCACTACTTTTCAGTTCTCTAGGGCTGCTTTCAGTTGGTGGGAGGCTTACGAGAGGTGTAGGCCGGTTGGCGCAGCACCCCTTACCTGGTAGGAGTTCTCCGGTTTATTCCTGGAGAAGTTCGTGCCACATTCTCATAGAGAGGAGCTGCGTAGGCAGTTCGAGCAGCTTTGTCAGGGTGATATGTCTGTGATGCAGTATGAGATACGATTCTCGGAGTTGGCCTGTCATGCTATCTGGTTGGTTCCCACAGACAGAGAGAGGATCAGGAGGTTTATAGATGGCCTCACTTTTCAGCTGTGATTGCTTATTACTAGAGAGGGAGTGTATGGTGCCACTTTTGATGAGGTTGTCAACATTGCGCGTCAGATTGAGATGGTTCGCAGTCAGGAGAGGGTTGCGAAGGAGGCCAAGAGGCCTCAGGGACAGGGTGGATTTAGCGGTGTTTCTTCTAGGGGCAGTTCCACCACGGTAGGGGTCGTCCTTTCAGACATGCTCAGACAGCTCGCCCAGTCAACCGTGGTGCATCATCTGGCCATGGTTCACACAGTTATCAGTAGGGCAAATTCATCTCTCAGTGCCCTCCCAGCTCAGAGTCCGTCCCGTGCTCCATCGAGTCAGGGCTCGTCTATGCCAGGTCCTTCTACCAGTCATCCCGGTGCTCAGGGCTCCCTTTAGTCGCCAGCACCAGCACCGAGTAGTTGCTATGAGTGTGGAGAGTTTGGCCATATCAGGAGACATTGTCCCCACCTTAGGGAAGGTCTGGCTCAGTAGAGGAGCCAGTCTACGACATCAGCACCAATCTCTTCACCACCCGCTCAGCCAGCTCGGGGTGGAGCCTAGTTTGTTAGGGGTCGCCCGAGAGGGGGAGGCAGATCAGGGGGTGGCCAGGCCCGTTTCTATGCCATCCCTGCTAGACCAAATGCCATTACTTCAGATGTTGTGATTACAGGTATTATCTCAGTTTGCCACAGAGATGCCTCTGTATTATTTGACCTTGGTTCCACTTATTCATATGTTTCCTTGTATTTCGCTCATTGTTTGTATATGCCCCATGAGTCTTTATTTTCATTTTTTCATGTATCTACTCCTATGGGTGATACTATTATTGTGGACCGCGTATATCAGTCATGTGTGGTGACTATTAGGGGTCTGGAGACCAGAGTGGATCTTTTACTAGCATGGTCGATTTTGATTTGATATTGGGTATGCATTGGTTGCCTCCATGTCATGTTTTTCTAGATTGTCACACTAAGACTGTGACGTTAGCAATGCCGGGGTTGCCGAGAGTTGAGTGGAGCGGTTCTATAGACTATGTTCCCAGTAGAGTGATTTCATACTTGAAGGCTCAGCGGATAGTTGAGAAGGGTTGTCTATCCTATTTGGCTTTTGTGAGGGATGTTAGTGCAGAGACTCCTGCCATTGATTCTGTTCCGGTGGTGCGTGATTTTCCATATGTTTTTCCTGCAGACCTACCGGGCATGCCGCCTAGCAGGTGCAATGGCATTCCAGCACCTGTGATGGTCGCAGAAGCAGATTTAGGACCGCATGTGCGAGTTTGGACCGCATATGCGATGTAGTTCCCGCACCCCGCGAAGAGCGCAGATGCGGTCACTTGATCGCAAGATCGGAGGCAGAGTTTTGGGACTTTTTTCATAGAAGCGGGGCTTTGCCCGTAGATGCGGAAATGGAGCCGTAGGTGCGAGAAGTCTGGGCAGAACCTATAAATAGAACACTTCGAGATTTTTCACCATTTTCATCACTTTTGAGCTCAAATTTGGGGATTTTGAGAGATATTTCAGAGTAATTACTGAGGTAAGTTCCTTGTGCCTATTTATTTTCAATAATGGTATTTCCCCACTGATTTTACACCTAGTTGGTGAGTGTTTGAGGTGAGATTTGGGAGATTAGGGCTTGGGAATTGGAGAGTGAATTTTGGGATTTTGGAGGGTCAATTGAGGTCGGATTTTGATAAATTTGGTATGGTTAAACTCGTGAGTAAATGGTCTTTCGGGTTTTGTGACTTTTGTTGGGTTTTGAGATATGGGCCCGGGGGGCCGGGTTGAGGTGATTTCGGATTTTGGGCTATATTTTAGTAGTTTTCTTGTGGAATTGATCCTTTTAACCAATATTGATTATCTCATACTGTTTATGGCTAGCTTCAAAGCGTTTGGAGATTGATTCGAGGGGAAAAGGCATTGCGGAGTAGGATATTTGCGCGTTTGAGGTAAGTAACAGTTTTAAATGTGGTTTTTAGGGTATGAAACCCCGAGGATTGGTATGATGTGAGTGTTTGGTGATGCACATGCTAGGTGACGGGTGTGTGAGCATGCACCGTGAGGGATTGTAACTTGGTCCGTCCCGTGAGACTATAAAGTTGAATAGCCATTGTTATTACTTGTTGTTTTCCTTGCCTTTGAGCAATTGACTGCCTTTCATGTTAGAAACCATGCTTGGGCCTTATGATATCACTATTGGGACCCGCAGCGGTCGTATACTTGTTGAATTGACTTCTAATTTCTGTCTTGTTCTCAGTCACGGTCTTACTTGTGTGTTTTATCTCTGTTCCCTCTCATTTCTTGTTGATACATGTTGTATTCTCTATTTGGGTCGATTATTATGAGATTCTGTGAGCCCGAGGGACTGGAGAGGTTAGTGACTGAGATAGGGCCTGAGTGCCGAGATGTGAACTATGTGAGGGTATATGGATCGGGTTGCACGCCGCAATGAGCCTTATGGCTATTTATGGACTGTGGATCGGGTTGCATGCCGCAACGAGCCTTATGGCTACTTATATGATTGGGTCGGGCTGCACACCGCAGCGATATAGCACTTGGGCTGGAAGGAGCCCTTCCGGAGTCTATATACCCCCAGTGAGTGCAGGTACCTATTTAGAGTGTGTATTGAGAGCTGAGAGCCGAGAGTATGAGTTGTTGAGATGAGTTGAGTGATTGCTTCCTTGAGAGGCTGTACTTGCTTTTATTTATTGTTTCACCTAGTTGCTATCTGATGTTGTTGTGAAATATTCTAGAAGATTCATATCTGTTTTGCTTGAGCTCGAACTAATTTGACCTATACCACCAGATTTGAAAGCATGTTCAATCTTTACTGAAAACTTTTGAAATGATCTGTACTATCATATTCGTCACTGCTTCTCAGTTCCTTATTTAATTCTGTTACTTGCTGAGTTGGTTGTACTCATGCTACACCCTGCACTTCATGTGTAGATTAAGGTGTGTATGGTTCTGACGGTTGCTGAGTTCGTGCGCGGGCTGATTATCAAAGACTTACGAGGTAGCTGCCGGCATCCGCAGTCCTTGTTTCTCCTTTCTTATTATCTTTTCTCTCTTGTATTAGCATTTGGCATAGGCTGTAGTAGACTCTGTTTCTAGATTGGTTATTATATGCTCATGACTCAGTAACACCCCGATGTCGGGCTATTTTTCCGCACTTATGTTTTATTTGGGTTTTACCCTCATTTTATGAAAACTTCCGGTTATTTTAAATGTCTTAATTCATTTCTGTTAAATTTTGAAAGTGTTTTGGAGAGGTCGGTTTGCCTAGTATCACGATAGGCACCATCACGACAGGTTAGGTTTTGGGTCGTGACACGTGGTGTCTAGTGAGGGGATTAAGGTGGATCCAAAGAAGATTGAGGCGGTTCAGAGTTGGCCCAGACCGTCTTCAGCTTCTGATATTCGGAGTTTTCTTGGCTTGGCTGGATATTATCGTCGCTTCATGGAGGGTTTCTCATCCATTGTTGCGCCTTTGACCAGGTTAACCTAGAAGGGTTCCCAATTCAGGTGGTTCGATGAGTGTGAGGAGATCTTTCAAAAGCTCAAAGCTACTTTGACCACAACTCCTATTCTATAAATGCCTTCAGCATCGGGTTCTTATAGAATGTATGGTGATGTTTCTTGGATTAGTATTGGGTGTGTCTTGATCCAGGAGGGTAGAGTGATTGCTTATGCTTGACGCCAATTAAAGCCTCATGAGAAGAACTACCATGTTCATGATTTAGAGTTGACAGCCATCGTT
Organism: Nicotiana otophora; assembly: GCA_000715115.1. Classification (NCBI taxonomy): domain Eukaryota; kingdom Viridiplantae; phylum Streptophyta; class Magnoliopsida; order Solanales; family Solanaceae; genus Nicotiana; species Nicotiana otophora. The sequence continues at coordinate 67,139 of AWOL01S0005408.1, read as the reverse complement.
CATACATTGATAATTTGGAGTCATTACCTCTACGGCATGTCTTGTGAGGTATTTACAGATCATCAGAGTCTTCAGCACTCGTTCAAGGGATCTGAATTTGAGGCAGCAAAGATGGTTGGAGATGTTAAAAGACTATGATATTACCATTTTGTATCATCTCGAGAAGGCCAATTTGGTGGCCGATGCCTTGAGTAGGGAGGCGGTGAGTATGGGTAGCCTTGTATTTATTCCTATTAGTGAGAGACCACTTGCATCAGATGTTCAGGACTTGGCCAATCAGTTTGTGAGGTTAGATGTTTCGGAGCCTAGTCGGGTTTTAGCTTGTGTGGTTTATCGGTCTTCCTTATATGATTGCATCAGAGAGCATCAATATGACGACCCCTAGTTGCTTGTCCTTAAGGACACGGTTCAGCACGGCGATGCCAAGGAGGTTTCTATTGGTAATGATGGGGTGTTAGGGATGCAGGGTCGGATTTGTGTGCCCAATGTTGATGGGTTACGTGAGTTGATTCTTGAGGAGGCCCACAGTTCACGGTATTCCATTCATTAGGGTGTCGCAAAGATGTATCAGGACTTGAGGCATTACTATTGGTAGAGAATAATGAAGAAAGATATAGTGGGGTTTGTAGCTCGGTGCTTGAATTGTCAGCGGGTGACGTACGAGCATCAGAGGCCAGGCGGTTTGCTTCAGAGGCTTGAGATTCCTTAGTAGGAATGGGAGAGCATCACCATGGACTTCATAGTTGGGCTCCCGCAGACTTTGAAGAAGTTTGATGCAATTTGGGTGATTGTGGATCGGCTGACTAAGTCCACACATTTCATTCAAGTTGGGACTACCTATTCTTCAGAGCGGTTGGTTGAGATCTATATCTGCGAGATTATTTGCCTTTACGGTGTATCGGTGTCCATTATTTCAGATCGGGGCACGCAGTTCACATCTCAGTTTTGGAGACCAGTCCAGAGCGAGTTAGGCATACAGGTTGAGTTGAGTACAACATTCCACCCTCATATGGACAGAAAATTCGAGCGCACCATTCATATATTGGAGGACATGCTACGTGCTTATGTCTAGGATTTTGGGGGTTTTTGGGATCACTTTCTGCCTTGCAGAGTTTGCCTACAACAACAGCTACAAATCTAGTATTCAGATGGCTCCATATGAGGCCTTGTATGGGAGGCGGTGTTGGTCTCTGATTGGTTGGTTTGAGCTGGGTGAGGCTAGGCTATTTGGTACTGACTTGGTTCAGGATGATTTGGAAATGGTTAAGTTGATTCAGGATCGGCTTCGCATGGTATAGTCTAGACAGAAGAGTTACGACGATCGGAAGGTTCTTGATGTTGCTTACATGGTGGGAGAGAATGTATTGCTCATAGTTTCACCCATGAATGGTGTTATGAGGTTCATGAAGAAGGAAAAGTTGAGCCCTCGGTATATTGGCCCTTTTGAGGTGCTTACAAGCTTGCATTACCACCTAGTTTATCGGGTGTTCATCCAGTGTTTCATGTTTCTATGGTCTTGAAGTATTTCGGTGATCCGTCCCATGTTTTGGACTTCAATACGGTTTAGTTAGATGGAGATTTGACTTATGTTGTGGAGCCACTGGCCATTTTGGATCGGCAGGTACGAAAGTTGAGGTCAAAATATATAGCTTCAGTGAAAGCACAGTGGAGGGGTCAGCCAGTCGAGGAGGCTACTTGTGAGACAAGCAGGAGATGTAGAGCAGATATCCACGCCTATTTGAGACCTCGGGTATGATGCTAGACCCGTTCGAGGATAAATATTCGTTTAAGAGGGGGAGAATGTAACGACCCAGCTGATCATTTTTAGTATTGTAGCCCCGTTTCCTGATTTATTGCTTATTCTATGTTCGTTTGTTGTTATGTGACTTGCTGGGGTGGTTGGTTTGGTTCCGGGATATTTCAGAATGAATTGGGACACTTAGTCCTAAGGTTGGAAGCCTAAGTTAAAAGAATTGACTAGATGTTGACTTATGTGTAAATGACTCCGGAATGAAGTTTTGATGGTTCCGATAGCTTTGTATGGTGATTTTGGATTTAGGAGTGTGTCCGAATATTGATTTGGAGGTCCATAGATAATTTTGGCATGAATTGGCAAAAGTTGGAAAAGTTGAAGTTTCAAGAGTTGAGAAGTTTGACCGAGAGTTTACTTTGTTGTTATCGGTCTCAAATTTTGGTTTTGGAAGTTGGAATAGGTCCGTTATGTCATTTATGACTTATGTGCAAATTTGAGGTCAATCAGAGTTGGTTTGATAGGTTTCGGCGTCGATTGTAGAAGTTGGAAATTAATTAGTTTATTAGGCTTGAATTGGGGCGTGATTCATGTTTTTGATGTTTTTTTTGTGATTTGAGGCCTCAACTAACTTTGTATCATGTTTTAGGACTTGTTGGTATGTTTGGATGGGGTCCCGGGGGTCTCGGGTGTGATTCGGATCAAGTTCGACTTCATTTTAGACTTTGTGGGATTGCTGATGTTCAGGTCTGGTTTTCTTATTCGCGATCGCGTGGGAAGGTTCACGATCACAAAGGTTTGTTTGGGCGACTGGTGAAAGTTTTCTATGCATTCGCTAGAGTTGGTCCGCGTCGTGGAGCTTTGGCCAGTGGTACTGCGCGAACGCGAGTGTTGTACCGCGTTCGCGAAGTAGGAAGGGGGTGGCCTGGAATCCACGCGTTTGTTCTCCGCGATCGCGTGAGGAGGTCCGCGATCGCGTAGCTTCGAGTTCCCGTGCATCGCGTTCGCGGCTGGAGTTCCGTGTTCCCGAAGGTCATTTTTTAGGGGAGCATTCTTTTTTTCTTCGCGACCGCCAGGGACTTTCCGCGATCACGAAGAGTAACCTCTTGGCTGCAGTTATAAAATTTCAAATCGAGGGTTTGAACCCATTTTTCATATTTTGAGCTAGAGACCTCGGATTTGGGCAATTCTTGAAGGGATTTTCAAGGAGTTGATTGGGGTAAGTGATTCTAACTCAGTTTTGGTTGTTATACATGAATCTATCATTGTTTTTACCATGTAATTAGTGCTTTGGGTTTAAAAATATTAGGGGAAATTTATGAAACTTCATAGACTATAATTTGAGGATTTGAAGGTCGAGTTGAGATCGGAATTGAGTAATTTTTATATGGTTGGACTCGTTATTGAATGCATGTTCGGATTTTGTTACTTTTGTCAGATTCCGAGACATGAGCTCGGGGTTGACTTTTTGACTTTCGTTAAAGAACTTAACTTTATCGTATGGAATCGATTCCTATAGCATGTATTAATTATACTAATTTTTTTGTGGCTAGATTCGAGTAGTTCAGAGGCCGATTCGCGAGGCAGGGGCTTGTTGTAGTAGGGATTTACGTGGTTTGAGGTAAGTAACACTTCCAAACTTAGTTCTGAGGGCATGAATCCCTGAAATATGTGTTATCTGGTTGGTATTGAGGTAACACACATACTGGATAACGGGCGTATGGGTGTGCACCGTGGTAATTGTGACTTGATTGTTTTTGTGGCACCGTGTAGTTATCAAACCTTGTTCCTATTCATGAAATCCCTATGTGTTATAGTAATTGAGCTACAATCCATGTTAGAAATTATGTTTAGGCTATATGCTTATTCTATTGGGACCCACGGAGGTTATTTCTACTGTTGAAGTATTTGCTTAAATTGCAATTATGTACTCAGTCACATCCATCATTTGCATATCATATCTTATCTCTGTTGTTATTTATTGTTACATTATGTATCATTGTTTGGGCAAATTGGCATGCGATTTATAGGCCCGAGAGACTGGAGAGATTGATGACTGAGTTGGGGCTTGAGAGCCGTGTTATGAGTGAGGTTGTGGGTCGGGCTGCACGCCACAGCAGGTCTTATTGGTTATATATATATTATTATTATTATAGATCGAGCTACACGACTGTTATTATATCTGCAGCACTTACCGTTGAAAATTTTACTATTGCTTTGGCTCGATTGCTTTCACCAGGTCTAGCTAGGCTGGGAGTCGATTAGCCCGAGTTGTGTTAAGATAAGTGGCACTTGAATTGGAAGTAGCCATCGGCCGGGTCTTGGATAGATCTCAAGCGGGCTTGAAAAAACAATAGGAGAAAGCTTGTAACAAGTTCACTAAAAAAAATCCCTTTGGAGCCAATCATTTATCAAATATTTATGAATTATGGGCGATTGACGGGAATTGAACCCACACATGGTGGATTTACCAGTAGTGAACGCGGGTACCGTACAGTGCTGCGCGATTAAGTGTGATGAGAGAGCGTTGAGACAGACAGATTGAGTACGCTGAGAGAGTGAGTACATGAGGTTATCATTGTGATGCATTACATGTGACATGCACATTTGACATGTAGATATAGAGATGTGACATTCCTCATATCAGTCATACTTGGCATATTTCATCAGTGTGGAGCTTAAACCGTTCAACATGAAAGAATGTCCACATTTCTTTACTGTGTACAAATTGATTATGAGATTTCTCTGAGTTGTTACTGTCATTTTTCATGTCATATCTGTAGTGTTATTATCTGGATTTGGACTGTACCTATTTGAGCTCGTCATTGCTTTCAGCCCAAGGTTGGTCCTATTACTTATTGAGTACATTGGGTCGGTTGTACTCATACTATACTCTGCACTTCGTGTCATATCCAAGTACTTCTGGGCACGGTGGTTGCTAGACTTGGAGCATTTCTTTCTTGGAGACTTTCGAGGTAGCTGCTTTGGCGTCCGCAGACCTCGACTCTCCTTCATTTCAGTTTAATTGGCATTGTTCTGTCTTTCCAAACATTTATATTAGAAGTTTTGAGTGTGTTAATATTTAGTAGCTCATATACTCAGTGACACCCAGATCATTGGGAGACTTTGTATTTGAGTCGTAGTTAAGGGTGGCATGTGGGCCGAGCCCGGTCCTAAGTGGGCTTCGCGGGCCTGATCCTAAGTGGGCATGTCCTAAGCGGGCCGGTCATAAGTGGTCCCGGTCTTCGCGGGCTTCTTGTTGGAACCGGCCCGAGACCGGGACCATGAACTAACGGTCCCGGGTTAAGTGGGCCGGTCCCGGGTTAAGTGGGCCCAAGCGGGCCTAAGTGGGCCCAACGGATACTTTCTATTTTTTAAAATTTATTTATAGAAGTTAGAGAAACAAATTGTAATAAAAATATCTAAGGCAATTCCTTGTAAATTATGTTATATAATTGTGACCTAAATGTTTTAATTCAAATTTAAAGACAAAAATATTGTAAAGAGATATTCAAAGCAATGCGTTATATATATATATATATATATATACACTATAGTATATAAAGATGTATATATAGTATAGTATATTATAGTTTATATATATATAGTATAATATAGTATATACTATACTATACTATACTATATATACATCTTAAGATATATAAGCTATATTCGATATATATATATATAAACTTATATATATACTATATTATACTATATATATATATCTTAAGATATATATATATATATATATATATATATATATATATATATATATATACAGTATATAAGCCATATTTGATAGTATAGTATATATAGTATATAAATATGTATATATAGTATAGTATAGTATATACTATACTATACTATATATACATCTTAAGATATATAAGTTATATTCGATTTACTATATATATATATATATATATATATATATTTGTAACATGATTAAGTGGCGGGCGGTAATCCGCACGTCCTTCTCAACTGAGCTAAAACACAGAGATCATCGATTGCTCGAGAACTGGAATTGTTTCACACCTCTGCTAACTATTATATGTCCACCGAGGTTTTCACCAGTTAAATATCTATGTTTTAACACGATCGAGAATTCTTAATCTAGCTAATTCAGTACCCTTATGTTTAAAGAGTGGCGGTAATCCGCACAATCAGTAAGGATATAAGAAATGAAATATACTTGAATTTTTTATATAGTTTAATGACTGTATGGAAGGTTAAACCTTTTACTCACGCAAGGGGTTTGTCTTAATATAATACATACTCTCATTGAGCCCATGTGTCTAGCATTTCTAACCGTGAAAGAAGATGCTCTTTTTTAACTCATTCATCGGGCTAAGGTTTACGGCTGGCTAGACTGAGCCACTAAGGCAAAGCCAATAAGAGTAGTGCTATAGTAGACTGTACCAAACATCTTGAAACCAAGTCAAAATACTATATATAAAACTCATTTATATTTTAATAGATGTCGTCGCTTTCATGGTTTATATAGGAGAGAAGTTAGATATTCAGCATAAATATGAAGTATCTTAGCCGGACATAGTCACGGCCAGAGAGGAGAGACTAGAAGAAAAACTAAGGAAGAAAACAAGTACCTTTTGGCCGGGATACAAGGCCTGAAGATGAAGAACTAAAAACTTTATTTACTTTGTTCTTCTGTTACAAACTTCAAACTTTAATTACACTTGAGAGAGAGAGAGAGAGAGATTTTAGAGAGAGAGGGGTTCGACTTCTGCTCTCTGAATGAATGAATCGTTTAAATAGAAAAGAAAAAGAATCTATGAACAGTAAAATAAGGTCCCACATGGGTCCCTGTACAATGTTTCTACTGTGCAAACAATGTTTCTACTGTTGATGAACAGTGTTTCTACTGTTGATGAACAGTGTTTCTACTGTTGAAACAGTTTATCTACTGTTGAGTGGGGTCCAGCTACTGGGTCCGGCGGCTTCACTGTGCAGTGGGGTCTGGCGGCTTCACTGTGCTGGTCACTTTTCTATCTCTTTTATTTTGCAGAGGAATTCTTCCGCATCTTGTAGGGCTTCATCATATAATATCTTCTCTAATTCAATAGGTTGGGAGTCATCGGCGATATCATCGTTGCTAGTCTTACTTTGCATCGAAGTGTCTGATTTCTCATACTGATTGATGGAACGAAGTAAATTTCTTTTTACTTCTGCCAAGTAGTTGTTGATCATTTCTTCTTTGTCCCCTTCTTGAAAGGAGATCTTTCTGGCAATATGCCGTACTGAACTATCATCAACCTTCTCCTTTTGAGGGTTGCTGGAATATTCTTGGATTTTTATTTTGATGGAATCCAAGAGTTCTTGACCGTATAACGTCTTCGTTTTGGGATCCTTTTTCATTAGTTTATCCCAAAAATTATTATAAAATGTTCTGTATAAACACGGAATTTGTTCCTCGGTGAATCCAACTTCTGGAGTCCATTTATGAATCCAAGGAATAGAGAATTCCAGAAAGAAATATATCTGGTCAATATTTTCTAGGTAACAGATATGATCTGTGTGGTATAATTCATTTATAACTGGAGAAAGTTTTGTCCATTCTTTGTATAACATGAGGAATGGATCAGGTAATATTTTTACTGTCGGACCGTGGTATGACCACCAGTTTAAGAACCAATTTGGAATGGACTCTACAAATATCTTTGCACATACTTTTATGAACCAAGTATGCTTGTGTCGATCATTATTGTAGTATAGCACTTTATCAAAGGCCTGGATATAATCTCAATATATAAAATTCATGCGAGACTTGTTAAGGCTTATCTGCCTTTCTTTCATCGTGGATATACCCCAATCTTCAACAGATATAGTCTGTTTAATTATGATTTTTGAGAAGTTATAAACGTTCTCGTCTGTGCTATAACCAGAAAAGTGCTGAAATTCTGTATTACCAGTACTGGTGAGTATAGTTTCATAATAAGAACGGGTTTTGTATGACTCACCCGGATAATATAATCCATTTATCAAATACCTTTGGAATATCTTCCATGGTTCTTCTTTTCTCTGAATATCAAAATTTTCTAAAAGAAATATCATATTTGTTTTAGGCAATGTTTCATAGGACTTGATATCATCATTGTCCTCTTTTGTAATAGAAACAAAAGTATCACTTTGCTTTTGAGCAGTCAAATATGCCTGCAAGTGTGCGTATAACAGACTATCTTCTGGAATATCTTCCAGATGAATGGATGGTCCTACCATCGAGGACTCGCTTTTGAGAGATATTTTCTCATTAGTCAAACTTTTTCTTCCTATTTGTATAACTGGGGAGTTTGATGTGGATCCGTATGACAATCCTGAAGGGGATGTTCTTCCTTTGGATTGTGGGGATGATCTTCCCCATCCTCTACCTCTACCTCTACCCCATGGGGGTTCCATCCTGCAAGTATTCACGAGATAAGAAATCTGGCAGAGAATAATCAATTCTCTTTTTGTATTGTATTTCAAAATCAAAAGGGGCTAATTGAGTCTGCCATCTTACAAATATCATTTTTGAGGCATCATGTTTAAAGTCTTTATTAAACATATACTTAACAGATTGCGCGTCAGCTTTTATCAAAAACTTTTGATTGTATAAATCATCTTGGAATTTTAAAACACACTTAACTATGGTTAACATTTCATGAGCCACAGTAGCGTATCTTCTCTGGGCTTCAGACCGTTTTCCATAGTAAAATCTAATCAAATATTCATGCTTATTATTGGGATTTATCTGTTTCAAAATCCCTCCGTAACCAATATTGGACACATCAGTCTCTATAATCTTTTGCCATGCAGGATTAGCAAGAGTCAAACAAGGTAAGGATTTAACACGCTGCTTAATATTTTTAACCAAAATAGTGTGACTATCAGTCCAAGGGTTTTTATAATCCCTTTTTAGCCTATCATATAAGGGGGATAAATCACGAGACAAATATTTATAAAAAGGTGATATATAATTTAAACTTTCAAAAAATCTTTGTAATTGAGTTATATCAGTAATAACATCGGGAAACTTTGAAGCAAAACCAATAGATCTTTGAATCGGAGTAATTTTTCCTTAACAAATATAATGTCCTAAAAATCGAATATTAATTTGGAATAAACTCATTTTTTGTTTTGAAATAACTAAACCATTTTGTATAAAAATTCTTTTAAAAATATCTAAATGCTTAATATGCATTTCAAATATTTTGGAGAACACCAAAATGCCATCAATATAAACAATGATAAAATCCAGATAGGGGTTGAATATATCATTAATGATTTTTTGAAATTCAAAAGGGGCATTCTTTAAACCAAAAGGCATAACATTCCATTCATATTGCAGTACTATAAGTATGCTCTTTAAATATTTAAATCTGCCAATATTCAGATTTTAAATCAAATTTTGAAAATATATTGGCGTCATATAATCTTGACAATAAAACCTTTTTTATGGGAATTGGATATCTAATCCATTTCAAATACTTATTTAAAGGCTTATAATTAATAATCAATCTAGGAACTTCACGTTCCTTTTCAGCAGTATTATTAACATAAAAAGTTGTGCAAGACCAGGGAGATTTTGAGGGTTTTATCAAACCCTTTTGTAACAAATTATCAATCTCTTTCTTGCAGAATTCTACTAATTCAACGTTCATCTGACAAGGTCGAGATTTAGTAGGAATATCATCCTCAGAGAAATTATCTTCATAAGACAGAGTGACAATATGCTTTTTTCTATTCCAAAAAGCACCGGGATGCTCAGCACAAATATCAATAGCAATATTTTCGGAAATCAATTTAATCTTTTCCTGCACTTTAGTGGAATTCAAAGTATCGAATATATTCATACTAAACAATTCCAATTGTAATGAATCAATATGTTTCTGCTTCATATCAATTAAAGCATTTATATCTCTAGTTACTGGATCTGTAATAAAAGTATAGCTTATCTCTTTATCCTTATAAGTAGCAGTAAAACCTCTTGAGTCTATGCTAGTAAAAAGATAAATAGCGTTAATAAACGGTGTTCCAAGTATAATTGGAGGGTATAACTGATTTTTCACCACGAAAAAGAAGTGAGGAATGCAGACTTTATTCTGACAAATACCAGTATTATGTAATTTATACTCTATATATAAAGCATGTCCAGATGCAGACTTAACCATATGAGTCGTTTTCTGAAAATATTTAGTAGGTACTAGACCTTCTTGAATGCAGCTAACATCAGCTCCACTATCAATCATAGCAATATTTGTAACAGAAAAACTATTATCAATTAAATTAGTACATTTAATATACCATCTATGAGCAGTAACAATTTGCATCATTCCCAAAAACATATCATGTTGAGAATTATTCTTAATAGGTTTTTCAGAGGAAATATCATTTTCAGACATACCTTTATTTTTATCATTAGATTTCTCAGCTGGAGAATTGATTTTCTCAATCTGAGTAATCCTATGATCACAAATCATTTGATTTTGTTTAAGAGATTTGATCTCTATTTTCAAGTTTTCAACTTCAATCTTTAAATCATCGAAAGAAGAATCTCTTGCTGGAGTTGTACTTTTATTTAAAAGACGGTTATTAACTTCTAATAAAGAATAGGGAGCAGAATACTCAAATTCCTTTTTTGAGTTTTCAAAAAGTTTTGAAGAACTTGAACCATTACTAACAGCCAAATTTATAATTTTTTCACGAAGTTTTTCATCAGTAACTTCTTTTAAAAGCTCTATTACATTATCAGATGTAATATTTTTTATGTTTAAATCCTGAAACTAAGATTGCAATTTATAAAATTCATCATCATCACAGGTACATGTATTACCTTTGCAAGCTGCACGAGTATTATCAATATTTTTATCACTATCAGATAAATCAAGTAAATCTATTTCAGCTTCAGATTCTGACTCAGAATAATAATAATCAAATTCTGATCCAAAAGAGTATAACAAACCATAAACCTTATCACGTAACTCATTGTCTAGTTCTAAGATTTTCAGCTTTTGAAGCTTATAATTTGGAGCTATATGGCCAAATTTTCCACATTTATAACACTTAATATTAGCAAGATCACGCTTAGACCTATTTTTGGTAAATCTAGTGGACTTGCGATGGGCTTTCTTAGCATCACGCTCTTCTTTGGATCTATATCTAGATCTTTTTTTCATATAAGGACTGTCTGGGTTAGGGTATCTATGATACTTGTGTTTTTTCTTCTTATGAGTAAAAGTCTCGGGTAAACCGAACTGGGTGCAAAAGTCTCCTAATTGGTTTCTTTCCTTAAGCTTATCCATCTTAAGCTGTCTAGATAATTTTAACTCATTGCACAAGTTTAACCCTTCCTGTGTGCAAATCCCTATCAACTTACCATAGGTATAATCTTTGTACGGAATTTCACCAAAGCTACCTCTTAGAGTCTTTCTAACTCTTTCAGCAAATAAGGAGGGAAGACCATCTATAAACTTAGCTTTCCAATGGTCGTAATTATTTTCTGGTAACTCCATAACTCTACTCATAAAGGTGTCTTTATACCATCTGAATTCACCTAAGGTCCTACATCTAAGACCATTAAGTAGAGTACGAACTGTCTCATGCTGATTGGTAAATCTACCATTGAGGTGTTCTAATATTGTACGAACAAGGGTATAAACAGCATCTTCTCTATACTCTTTAAAAACTTGAATCTGCCAATATCCAGATATTAAATTAATATTTGAAAATATATTAGCGTCATATAATCTTGACAATAAATCCTTTTTTATTGGGAATTGGATATCTAATCCATTTCAAATACTTATTTAAAGGATTATAATTAATAACCATTCTAGGAACTCCACGTTCCTTTTCAGCAGCATTATTAACATAAAAAGTTGTGCAAGACCAGGGAGATTTTGAGGGTTTTATCAAACCCTTTTGTAATAAATTATCAATCTTTGCAGAATTCTACTAATTCATCGTTCATCTGAAAAGGTCGAGATTTAGTAGGAATATCATCCTCAGAGAAATTATCTTCATAAGGCAGAGTGACAATATGCTTAGGATAACCTCTGAGTTTATTAAACTCTGACCAAACTTCATTTTTGTAATCAAAAGTATTATCTAATTTATCAGCAAAATCTTTTGATAAATCAATAGATTTGATATTCAAACAGGATAACTTTTTATTAAGAAGTTCTTCTAAATCATTTAAAGATTTGAATTTAAAATCCTGAATCTCAGGGGGTATATATATATATATATATATATATAGCTATAAAAAGTTTGGGGTTAAAACAAAGTTGGGGGGCTAAATAGCTATTTTATAAATAGCCAACGGCTATTTTGACAGGTAAAACGACCATATTTTAAATGCCATAACGGCTATAATGTGGCAGATATTTTTTAAAAGAAAATTAATCGTTGGGCCCGGATAGGCCCGTTTAGGACCGCTTGAACCGGCCCACTTCCCACCCGGTCCCGGTCCCGGTCTCGCGGGCCTCGCCTATGGGACCGGCCCACTACCCAGTCCACCTCCCCACGGGCCCGGTCCTATCCAGTTAGGACCGTTTAGGCCCACCGCCCATTTGGGCTTGCGGTCCTAGGTCCGGCCCAGTCCTAGCCGGCCCACATGCCACCCTTAGTCGCAGTTAGTCCTTTCGGTTATTTATGAGATTTTCATTGTTAAACTCAATATATCATGATTTTAAATTAAAATGAGTACTTATTTTGTGATTATCGGCTTTCCTAGTACTAGGATAAACGCCATCACAACATGTTGACATTTGGGTCGTGACAGATAGATATGAAGACCACAACATAATATTAAAGAAATCTGAAGTCTAGACAAATGTGAGAAGTCATTAAGGCATATTAAGAAACTTAATAAGACAGGCTATTTGATTCAGAAGAGAAGTCACAAGGTCACATAATAACTCATTCAATACTGATTCGAGATACATAAAAGCATAACAGTCAGCCATAAATTAATAACAAAATCATTATGAACTGGGACAAACAATTATAAGCTAATGACAAACATCATAAACGAAAGCAGTCAACAGAAAGATAACAGTATATTCATGATTTTGAATAAGACAGTCAAAAGAGAAGGGGTGGAGGTATACTGACCTCCTTTTGTGCAGCAGACCAAACAAAAGTTTAACTTAGCCATGTAGGAACCAAAGCTTCAAGCTTTGAGTATTAAAGGAACTCGGAAACAAAATAGAAACAGAAATTAGTGACAAAGAGCCAAGCTTAGAAATCTTAGAGGTTTTTTTGTTACTCGTATTAGGTTTCTTAGCTCTTGTTAGGTATGTTACGTGAGAGCATTCAAAGCACTAATTTATAGCTGTTGTGAAACTCTAGGGTTTCAGAGATTCAAATCAATTAGTGGAGAGTGACGGAGGATGGATGATGATAGCAAAGAAGGTGAAATCAGAGTGTAATAAGAGGGAAAACGAGTGAGAATCTTACCATGAGTGCGCGACAGCCATGACGAGTAAAAAAACCCATCGGACAAAGACCGGAGGTCCAGAGGTCATTGCATATGACCTCTGGTTTACAATAATCATCATAAGGAGCTCATGCATGCTCTAGTTTCGTCACAACATCAGAAGATTTGAAGACTGAAGTTTCTTGTTTGTGTTTGGGTCAGAGAACTCAAGATTTTGAATTTTTATGATGAAATGGGGAGATAACAGCGAGATTCGCAGATTTAAAAGGCATAGGGAATGATTTTGGGTCATGTTCATAACGTTGCAGGATTTGGTGTAAGGTTTCTGGGACGGATGGTCTGAGGCTTGAGATAAAATGAGAGAGGAAAAGGAAAGGGGGCGACAGGGACGAAGTGAAAATAATTTTTAGGTTTTTGAGTGAGACTAGTCGGTCTCTAGGTTAAAGTGCAAGGAAAGAACCTAGGCCGTTAGATCATTTGATCAACGTCCCTGATAATATGGTGTCCGTTGGATCCCTATGATCAAATAGTGAGGATAAAATCTTCTGGGCATTTGAAAATAAGAGGAGAATGGGAGTAAAAATGTAGACCGCTGATCAAACGGATAGATGGTCTGGATTAAATGTGTTTGTTTTATGAGTGGGTAGGACGGGTGACGTGGCGCGATCTCATTTGACAAGAAGAGGAGACGGGGATTGCCATGATGGAGAGAAGGGAATTGGACCTGGGTCAGATTTGGCTTTGGGCTTGGTGATTTGGACACAAATAAATTTAAATTGTAGCCATTTTGTGTTTAATTAAAGAATTGCAATTATAGCCTTTTAGTCTTTTAACCCCTTTTAAAATTAAATAAAATAAACTTAATTATTTTCAATAAAATGTAGTTGAAATTATAATTATCAAATATACTACTAATTATTGTAATTAGTTATTTGTAAAATACCTTATCTTTTAAATTATGACACTAATTTCGAATTACTAACACAGTAGTCTATTTAACTAAAAATTAAGAAGTAATTCGTTAAATTGATCATAAAGCCTATGTGGTGTATATAAAAGTTATTTTAATAATCTTAAAATAGTAAGTATATTTATAATTACATAATACTGATAATAAATTATTAATTTCAAAACTACTAATACTTAGTTAATTTTGTAAAATAGGTATTATCGATTGAAAATATTCTCAAAATATTCATTGTGAATTATTAAGTATAAATAAATAAATTTTAAAAGAGAGGGTCAAAATTGGCCGTCAAAAGTTGCCCCTCTTTGACCGGAGACGATGAAAGAGTTTTCGGGCAAAGAAATTGAACCAAAGCCAATTTTGTCCTGACTCTAAGCATATATTCCAGGAATAACACGAAGATTATGATATGTATGATTAGTATATTTAGGAGGCTTTAGGAGAGCTGGGGGCCGAATTCTTGCTTTGAATTGCTTACATACCTCGGGCTTAACGAGGATCAGACCTCAAGTAGTTCTAGAGTGATGACTTTGAGGAAGTGATGCTCGCATGAATTGTCTTGGTATCGTATTGTGACAATATTGTGGGCGGAGGATTTGGCACTCATGATAGCTTTGGATTTGCGGTTTGACTTGAAAGATTTGAAAGCATTAAAGTTCCACTGGTCGTATTTGAGTTTGGATCCTTGGCCCGCTAACGTGTTTGTTGTCCCTCGTAGCGTTGTAGTTTGGTCTGCTGCTTAGAAGGAGTTCCTCGTTGCGATGTTTGTTCCTGCAAAAAATGAAATACAAACATGCCCATATATTGCAATGTAGAATATGTTACGATGTAATGTAAATGATGCAGAAATGATAATGGCTGGCTGCCGGCGAGCCGTTATTTGGGATCGGAGTGATAGGATACTTGAATTTGACTCGATTGTTAGCCGGGCTTTGTATCGTTCTGCAGCTGTCGGAGCATTGAGTCTCCTCGTGTCATGAGTATTTGGCTTCTAATGTATAATGCATCTCCGCTTGCCGGGAGAGTTTTGCATTGAAAGTATCTCCGCTTGATGGGAACGATTGACTTATTAAGTGTGTCTCCGCTTGTTGGGAGAGCTTTGCACTGAAAAGTAAAGTATCTCCGCTTGATGGGAGCGATTGACTTTGTAGAGTGCGTCTCCGCTTATCGGGAGAGATTTACACTGAAAATGTAAAGTATCTCTGCCTGATGGGAGCGATTGACTTGACGAGTGCGTCTCCGCTTGTTGGGAGAGCTTTGCACTAAAAATGTAAAGTATCCCCGCTTGATTTGAGCGATTGACTTGAAGAAAACGTAATCATTCTTGTAGGCTCTATGAGCAAAGCGTCAAAACTTTCAAGATAACAATGAAGGAAAAAAAAAAGCATGCCCAAGAGATACTCTTGACCGCGAAGCTAAGTTGCGGCCATCGATTGGCAGAACGTTGACGATGAGGTTTGCAACTATCTACTCTGATTCAGATGTGACAGAGCGATGGTGTGGATCGCTCTTGTTGGTGGAGCGAACAGTTTGCTATATACAGGGCTTTGATCGGCAAAGCAGACGTTTAATTTGTACAGGGCGCTCCGATTGATTGAGCTGACGATTTTCTATATACACGGCTTCAATTGGTGAAGCCAACGACTCGTTTTGTACAAGGTGCTCCGTTCAGTTGAGTGGACGATTTGCTATGTACAATATGTTGACGACCAATTTTGGCCCTCCTTTTTCTTAATCAATTTCTCTATGCTTCCCAATTATTAATAATTTACTAAATATATTTGACTTTGTTTTATCCAAAATATTTGTTGTAATCGTGAGATTTTTTTAAGTAAAGAAATAAAATTATTAGTCTTAATATAATTTAGTATATTAGATTTGTTATAGTTATATCATCATCATTTTAGTTAATTAATTAATCACCATCATTGTATTATGCATACAAGAATTATTTACTAACTATGATTTATTATATGAATACATGCATTAATTATTATAACTATAAATATATTATCTTATTATAAATTATTCGAATTATGGAAGCATAGTGAAGTTTAAAGTGAAAAGGGGCTTTTAAATGTAAATTGGATCATCTTGGTAAAGTCTAATATTATTCAAAAAGAGGCCAATTCTTATTAGAAGGGATTTTTACGTTGTAGAGCACTAAGTAAGAATTTATTTAATAAATAACAATGCTTTTGATTTATTTTTAAAATAGCAGATTTAATAACAATTGTAGCACAAGATGCTCACGTGCAATAGTTATCAGGTTTAGAAATTAATAAATACTAACCCTCAAATTAAGGGGATGACTTTAAATTCTTATGAATTTATTCCCCATCCTCTTTCATGATAACTCTATCACTTTTAGTATTTAGATTTATTAACATAAGTAAATCTGCATTTTTTCTAAATAAACTGCAAAAATAAACACAAATGAATATACATTATTTCATTATTATATCATTTACATTTTTACATACATCATATATAAATAATAATATTATACTCTATGAAATTATACAACTATCATGTACTCTGAATATACAATATTCATAAGATAAATATATGATACATTTTGAGTAATAAAATTTAAAATACTGCGAATATATATCGTATATATTCATGGCATTGATAAAATAATTATGTATATGTATATGCAAATATCATAATATTATATAAAAATAATATTTAAATATACTTCATAATATACTTATTAAATAATTATTTATTATACCAGTTATATATAACGTATACAATAGGAGTAGTTATTTATTAGTTATTTATCCAAGTATGCATTATTATCCAAACATTTCCGTTTATCATTAAAAAATCATTTATACAAATGATAAAATGTGTATAACCACCATAATAGGTAGAGAGGGAAAGTACCAATAAAATCATCATTTATGACAAAATCATTTTAGAAGAAAAAGATAAAAATCATCTGTTGAGTATTAAATTAGCAATAAAAGGCTATTAAATACTTAAGGAAACGTGTGACTTCCTTCCAATTGAATTATGTTATATGTGCAAATATATAATTGCCAAAAATGTTAATAAGTAATTATGCCAAGATCCTGTAAAATTTTTCAAAATACTGCCCAGATTTTTCTTAGAATACATTTTCAGATTTCTAGACCCCCTAGATCATCCAACCAGGCCCACAAAATAGCCCAAATCAGAGGCCCATACCCACCAGCCCATCTAGTCTATTCTCCCTTCCTTCCATGTAGACGCCACATAAGCACCGTGTCAGCGCCACATAGGCGCCAACGGTCATATACACACAATTAGCACACGCCCCCCAGTTACCGAAACACACGCCTAGCACACCGTCATACACATCTCCACTCCTCTTTCCACGTGTCGCCATCTGAGCTGAGATTCTAAATCAACAGTCAAAATTAAAGTAACCATTCTAGAGAATTACAAAAATAAATGCCAACACTTAAATTTTTTGTTTATTATTTATTTACCCTAGGTTCAATCTCAGCCATAGATAGATTCTAATCCAACGATCAGGATCCCTTCTTAGATAAAAATCTCAATACCTAGTTTGACTAGGATTTTTCACTTGCCTCTCTCTTTCTTTCTCTCTCTCTACGATGGCAGAGTCATCCTTTGGTCTATCTCCATTTTTTGGCAAAGCTTTGACCATAGCAATTCAAAATCAGAGACGAAATCTCGTTTTTATTTACCCTCTGATTTAAAAAAACTTGATTAAGAATTTTCGTGCTAGATCATCCCAAGTGTGGATCGAGTTTGTGACTCTTTGTTTAATCATTCCTTAGCTTCCCTCAGCGGTGAAAAGGGGAACAAAGTCAGTCTGACACAGTCCTTGGAGATGTTCGAATAGTTGTATGTATCCGTAATCTCCAAAAAGTTCTGAATGTGCCGCTGCAGATCTTCATGAGATAGACACACATACTGCCCTGTGGACTGAATCAGCTGCACCATGTACTGCTTGAGCTCAAAGTATCCCTTGATGTCAGGATTCACGATAGCCTGAGTCATATTTGCAAGACTAGGCCTTGCGACCTCAATCACCGGCCTTTCTTCATTTCCTGCCATCTTGATTGGTTGTGGTTGGACTACAATACCCAACTCTGCAGTTCTTGCTCTTTCTTCCAGCTGCTCCTTAACCTTTGGAAGAGTCTTTTGGATTCAGGATGAGGTGGAGAAAGGTTGTTCAAACTATTGCTTCTTCTTAGCATTCAAGGTGAACACCAGTAGAGTCAGAAACAGTCAAACATATTAACACTTGAACAAAAAACAACTAAGAGCTTATTTTAGACAAATAACTAATTTCTAAATCCCTAGAAACGACGCCAAAAACTTAATGGTCCAAATGCACACACAAGTATACGCGATCGACAAGTAATAAAGTGAGAACAAAGTATCGTTCCCACGAGGATTTATGATTAAGTAATGTCCAATCTAAGCTATTTATAAATTTAATGCTCAAGTGAGTGTTAAGATAATGATTGTGATTTTTATAACTAAATTACTACGAACTAATAAGCAAGAAAAAAAAAGATCGCAAGTAGAGCAAACAAACACTATGAAAAATTCAACGAGATGGAGATATTCCAGGGTTATGGGATTGACGTCTCTTCTACTATGTTTTTCAGGTTGATGAAATCACTTGAGTTATCTAATTTATTGATTAGCAGAATTTATTATGCTCGTGAAGTTCATTCGACGCTTCGCTCTCATATTCGAGCCAACCTAAGACTATATGTATATAGAATCAAACTTGATAACAATGCAAGTAAGGCAACTAGAACATGCCTATCCTAATCACGAATCTATTCTCCGATGTCCGGATTCAAGAACGTACTCTATTCAATCCTACATGCAATTTATAATTCCCACATTCAAGTTCAACTATAAATTCGTAGATAGTACTCTATTGTTAGCTACGCAATACAATAATTAGGTGCAAGATTGAATAAATAAATTAATATGATAAAGTCAAGCAAAACAATCAATCGTCAATTTATAATAGCCAAGAACGACCCATAACCCCAGAATAATTAGGTTTTTAGCCACTCATGTTCATAACAATCATCAAAATATTGTTTTTAAACATAAAAGCTATGAATAATAGAAGAAGAATGGAAGAACTGATGAATTCCATGCTCTCGAATGTTTCATACTTTTGTTTCTCTCTCGAAGTGGCGTTTCCCTTGCCAAAATAGGTTTAGGTTTGCTTTTATACGAGTTGGGGCATCTTGGGGTCTAAATAACGAAGTCCCGAGCGAAATAGGACAACTTCACATCACCAAAAGCTCAGGGTAGTGTGGGGTGCTAGCCCTAGTGCTGGAATTTTGGAGACTCTATTTTGTGCGCCACAGGTAGCGCCCCATGCTTCCTGTGGCGGTACATGGTGGATTTTTCTCGTTTTGTCTCCTTTTTGCTTCAATTCACGAACCTTCGAACCAAATTACCTCTGGATGATTCCTACGCATAAAAAAACCACTAATTAGCACAAATCATTACATTACACATCTAAAATCGACAAAACAAGAGTAAATTACGAGGCAATACGCATACAAATATACATACTTTAAGCTGAATATCAATGTACTTGAATTGGGAGTTGTCATTTTAGGAGAAGACCTTTATTGTTATTTATTGAGGTTGATGTTGTGGTAGCTATTAACACGTTATGGTTGAAGTGTTGTTCATTGGGACATCTTCCCTTGTTGAGTTGTTTCTCATTCACTTTGTTATTATTCAGATTCTTGTACATAATGTGGTTGAGCCGTGGGCTATGTGTTGTGGTAACATTGGTATTGTTGATTTTGGCAAAGCTGTGGCATATGGGCACGTGTGGTGCAAGTTAATTATTGTATTGTGATATTAATGCGCATGCGGTGGTATAAGGATAGGGGTTGATGTGCATGCAGTGAGATGAGGTGGGATTTATACGCGTGTTGTTAGTAAGGAAATTACATGAAGCTACAGAGTGAGATAAGGGGACTAAAGTGTGTGTAGCTATTTCGTGAAATATATTTTTAAAATATAAATTCAAGGCTCACGCGGCGATATAAGTTAGATTGTGATTGTGAATTGTTGAAATATGAATATGAGGCGTGGTGCCTCGGTTGTAATTCTCGTTGCACATTTTATGTTGAAAAGACTTGTAGATGGAACGGTTATTGTTATTTCTTCAATTATTTTACTTGTATTTCGACTGTATTTGGTTACTTGTTGTCCTTATCATATGCTCATTGTTGTTGTCCTTTATTGCTTTAATATCCGTTGTTAGCCTTACATCATTGTACTATTTTGTTGTCATTTATCTCTTTGTCTTCTGTTATTAGATTGCATTAATCATTTGCACAGATTTCTATCTCTAGTAGGTGTCATGACATGGCCTCATCACTGCTCAACTGAGGTTAGGCTTGATACTTACTGGGTACCGTTGTGATGTACTCATGCTACGCTTCTGCACATTTTCGTGCAGATCCAGGTTCTTCAGTTCGTGTCGGACACTAGTGATTTGACCAGATATTCTAGAGACTTCAAGGTATACCTGCTTTGCGCTCGCAGGCCTTAGAGTCACCTTCTGCCACTGCCTTTCTACTTTTTACTTCATATCAAAACAATATTGCATTAGAGATCCTTAGTGTACATCTGTAAAGCTTATGACTTAGTTTCACCAGTTCTGGGGATTTTATGATTGTCATTTAGTATTGATGTTATCATGAGAGTAATCAATTAATTAAATACTTCTAGCCTTTATTTTGTTAAATTCTCTTATATGTTAGGTTTACCTAGTCTTAGAGACTAAGTGCCATCACGACTACCTAAGGTGGGATTTTGGGGTCGTGATATGTTGGTGTCAGAGCTCTAGGTTCATAGGTGCGACGAGTCATAAGCATGTTTAGTAGAGTCTTGCGAATTGGTACGTAGACGTTTATGCTTATCATTGAGAGGCTACACAACTATTAGGAAAATTCCACTACTTTGATTCCTTATCGTGTGGATTTGTTGGTTACGAAATCCGAGCCTTTGTCTTTCTATTCTCTCACAGATTGTGAGTACACGCATTGCTAGATTTGCTGATCAGACACCTGCATCCCTTGCTAGAGCCACGAGAGGTCGGGGCTAGGGTAGCGGGTGAGGAGGAGCACGTGCTGTAGCTAGAGCACAAGCCAGAGCAACTACTAAGGAGCCACCAGTAGCTCCGGCTATGGGACAGGAACCCGAGCCTGTTGTTACTCCTGGACTTCAGGAGACCCTAGTACACTTCTTGAGAATGTTTGGTACTTTAGCTCAGGCGGGATTGATCCCTGTTGCTCCAGCTACTTCTCAGGCTGGGGGAGAAGCTCAGACTCCCACGACCCACACTCCAGAGCAGCAGGTCCATGTTGATTAGGTTCGGGGAGTTATGCTAGCACAATCTATTATTTTGGTCTATCCTAAGGTCATGCCGCATGCATCTGAGGAGGCATAAATGAGACTTGAGAGGTTCAAGAAGTATCACTCTCCTACTTACAATGGTGTAGTTACTGAGGACGCGTAGGGTTTTCTATATAAGTGCCACTGTATTATCCGCACCATGGGTATTATGGAGGAGAGATGAGTTGCCACTACTACATTTCAGCTGTTAGGAGCAGCCTATAGGTGGTGGAAGCCTTACGAGGAGGGTAGGCCAGCTGATGCCGCACCACTCACCTGAACTTAGTTTTCAGATATATTTTTGAGGGAGTTTGTTCCGCAGATGCTCTGGATGCATGGCGCTCTGCGCTAGGGGACTATGACAGTGTCACAGCATGCCATCAGATTCATTGATTTGTCCTGACATGCACCTTCTTTGGTTGCCACATTTAAAGATGGAGTCCGCAGGTTTATCGATGTGTCTCAGCTATGGTATTAGATTTAGCTTGGCTCAAGAGTTGGATACGGACACTCCGTTTTAGCAGGTTGTGGAGATCACTCGTAGGTTGGAGCGTATGCGGGGCCAGGAGATTGAGGACATGGAGGCAAAAAGGCCTTTAAGATCTGTGGGATTTAGTGTAGTTTCAGCCCATTATGGTAGAGGGTATGTGAGCCGCCCAGTTCATACATCACTTCCAGCTACTCACAACCCTCATACTATTGTGAGGTCTCAGGTAGCCCATTATGCTCAGCCACTTTCTAGTTCACATCCTGCACGGGATGCCTTCAGCGGTCAGTCTAGCCGACCAGGCCAGAGGCGTTTTAGTAGCCACACCCATGGAGAGCTTATTTCGAGTTTGGTAATACCAGATATATGGTGAGGGAATGCCCTAGACTCAAGAGGGGTGAACCTCCACAGACTCCATAAATTCCATAGAATCCACATGATCCATAGGGTTTAGAGGCCATGGTTTCTGCTCCAGTCGCCAGCTAGGGGTAGAGGTCAGGTAGGTAGAGGTCACCCTAGAAGGGGAGGCCAAGCTCAATTCTATGCTTTTTCGGGTAGGACGGTGGTTGTTGCTTCAGATGCTGTCATCATAGGTATTCTTCATGTTTAGATATATATCATGATTCTTTGAGTGCTCTTTTACATATGTCTATGCCTATGGGAGATTCTATTATTATAGACCGTGTTTATCGGTCATGTTTGGTCACTATCGGGGGTTATGAGACCAAAGTTGACATTCTACTACTCAGTATGGTGGACTTCGATGTGATATTAGGCATGGATTGGTTATCTCCATATCACTCTCTTCTGGATTATCACGACTAGACCGTGACATTGGCTATGCCAGGGTTGCCACGGTTGGGGTAGAGGGGTACATTGGATTATATTCCAAGCAAGGCTTTCTGAAATCACAATGAATAGTTGAGAAGGGGTGCGAGTCGTATCTAACCTTCATGAGGGATATCAGTGTACTGATACTCCTATCGTTGAGCCAGTTGCGGTAGTGAGAGATTTCCTAGATGTGTTTCTAATAGACCTACCGGGCATGCCACCCGATATGGATATCTATTTTGGTATTGACTTGGTGCTGGGCACTCAGCCTATTTCTATTCCACCATATCATATGGCACCAACAGATTTGAAGGAATTGAGGAAATAACTTTAGGAGTTGCTTGATAAGTGTTTCATCTGACTGAGTGTCTCACCTTAGAGTGCTCCAGTTCTATTTGTGATGAAGAAAAACGGCTCTATTAGATGTGTATTGATTACAGCCAGCTGAACAAAGTTATAGTCAAGAATAAGTACCCACTACCGTACATTAATGTCCTATTTCACAATCTTTAGGGTGCTAAGGTGTTCTTGAAGATTGATTTGAGGTTAGGATATCATCAGCTGAAGATCCGAGATTCAAACATTGTGAAGATGGCCTTACGGATTCGTTATGGCAACTATGAGTTTGTAGTGATGTTATTCGGGCTGACCACTACCCAGCAACATTTATGTATGAGATAAACAGTGTATTCCAGCCATATCTTGATTAATTCATCATCGTGTTCATTGACGACTTTCGATATATTCTCGCAGTCAGGGGATCATGAGTAGCATTTGAAGATTGTGCTCCAGACCTTCATGGAGAAGAAGTTATATGCATAATTATCCAAGCGTGAGTTTTGGCTTGATTTGGTAGCATATTTGGGTCATGTGGTGTATAGTGAGAGGATTAAGGTGGATGCGAAAAAGGTGGAGGCAGTTCAGAGTTGGCCCAGACCATCTTCTGCTATAGAGATCTAGAGTTTTCTAGGCTTGGCTAGTTATTATCACCATTTCGTGGAGGGTTTCTCATCTATCGCAACCCCTTTGACAAAATTGACTCAGAAGGATGCTCCTTTCAAGTGATCTGGCAAGTGTGAGGAGAGCTTTCAAAAGCTCAAGACTGCCTTGCTCATAGCTCCAATTCTAGTTTTAACTTTAGCATCAGGTTCATATACAATTTATTATGACACATCCCGGATTGACATTGGATGCATATTGATGTAGGAGGGTAGTGTAATCATTTATGCTTCACGTCAGTTGAAGCCCCATGAGAAAAACTACTCCGTTCATGATTTAGAGTTGACTGCCATTGTTCACGCATTGAATATTTGGAGGTACTACCTCTACGGCGTGTCTTGTGAGATATTCATCGATCATCGGAGTCTACAACAGTTATTTAAGCAAAAGGATCTGAACTTGAGGCAACGGAGGTGGTTAGAGCTTTTAAAAGACCACAATATCGCCATTCTGTATCATCCATGAAGGCCAATATGGTGGCCGATGCCTTGAGTAGAAAGGCTGGGAGTATGGGTAGCCTAACATATATTCTAGTTTGAGAGAGGCCATAAGCCTTGGATGTTCAAGCTTTGGACAATCGGTTCATGAGGTTGGATGTTTCAAAGCCTAGCCGGGTTCTTGCTTGCATGATTTCTCGGTCTTCTTTTTACGAGCGCATCAAAGCACGTCAGTATGATGACCCCTATTTTCTTGTCCTTAAGGACATAGTGCAACAGGGTGATGCCAAGTAGATTTTCTATTTGAGATGATGGGGTGTTGAGGATGCAGGGCTAGATTTGTGTGCCTAATGTGGACGGGTTGTGTGAGTTGATTCTTGAGGAGGTCCACAGTTCGTGATATTCCATTCATACGGGTACGGCTAAGATGTATCAGGATTTGAGGCAGCATTCTTGGTGTAGAAAAATGAAGAATGATATGTGGAATATGTGGCTCGGTACTTGAACTGTCAGCACATGAAGTACGAGCATCAGAGGCCAGACGTTTTGCATTAGAGACTTGAGATTCCAGAGCGGAAGTGGGAGAATATTACCATGGATTTCGTTGTCGGACTCCCACAGACCTTGAAGAAATATGACATAGTTTGGGTTACTGTGGACTGGTTGACTAAGTCCGCACACTTTATTCTGGTGATGACTTCTTATTCTTCAGAGCGGTTGGTTCATATCTACATTCAGGAGATTATCCGCCTGCATGGTGTGCCTATTTCCATCATTTCTGACCGAGGCACGCAATTGACATCACATTTCTAGAGAGCTGTACAGCGTCCATTGGGCATGCGGGTCGAGTTGCATACAACATTTTATCCCCAGACGGACGGGCAGTGCGAGTGCGCCATTCAAATCTTGGAGGACATGTTACATGCCTGTGTTATGGATTTTGGAGGTTCAAGGGGATCAATTTCTACTACTTGCAGAGTTCGCCTACAATAACAACTACCAATCGAGCATTCAGATGACTCCTTATATGGGAGGCGGTATCGTTCTCCAGTTGGTTGGTTTGTGCTGGGAGATGCTAGGTTATTGGGCATTGATTGGGTTCAGGATCCCTTGAAGAAAGTCAAGTTGATTCATGATCGACTTCGTACAACAAAGTATAAGTAGAAGAGTTAGCTAATCGGAGGGCTCGTGATGTAGCATTTATGGTGGGAGGAGAGGTTTGCTCAGCGTTTCACCCATAAAGGGCGTGATGATATTCGGGAAGAAGGGCAAGTTGAGATCCTTGAGAGGGTGGTGAGGTGGCCTACAGACTTGCATTGCCACCTAGCTTATCAAAAGTTCACCCGGTGTTCCATGTTGTTATACTCCGAAAGTATTATGGTGATCCATCACATGTATTAGATTTTAGCTCAGTCCAATTGGACAGGATTTGACTTATGTTGAGTAGCAGTGGCCATCTTGGATAGGCAGGTCCGAAAGTTAAGGTCAGAGAGTATTGCTTCAGTGAAGGTTCAATGGAAGGGTCACCAGGTCGAAGAGGTGCCGTGGGAAACTGAGCACGACATGCGTAGTCATTATCCTCACCTTTTCATCACTTCGGGTATGTCTCTATACATGTTCGAGGACAAACGTTTGTTTTAAGAGGGGGAGTATGTAATGACCCGACCGGTCATTTTATGTATTTGAGCATGTATCCCCTTTTGAAGCTTCCCGTATGTGTATTTATGGTTTTATGACTTGCGGAGTTGATCATTTTTGTCTCGGGAAGGGTTTTGGTTTGATTTAGACCCTTTGTTTCTTGGTTTAGAAGCCTAAGTTGGAAATGTTGACCGAAGTTTGACTTTTGTGAAAACGACCCTGAAATGGTGTTTTGATGGCTCCGATAGGTTCATATTGTGATTTTAGACTTGGGTGCTTGACCTAGGTTGATCTGACTTGTTTTGCTGAAAGGTGGCAATTTGAGGTTTAGACGTTTCCTTAAGTTTGATCGTATGTTGTCTTTATGGCTATCGGGTTCGAAATTTGATTTTGGGACTTGGAATAGGTCCGATTTTCTATTTGTACAAAATTTTGTGTCATTCAAAGTTGGTTTGATAGGATTCAGACGTTTGATTGTAATTCTAGGTTCTTGAGTTTTCTTTTCAGTTCTAGATGTTATTTTGGTGTTTTGATCATGCGAGCGAGTTCATATGATGGTGTTAGACTTGTGTGGATGTTTGGATTGGAGCCTGAGGCCTCGGGTGAGTTTTGAATGTATTTCCGATTGGTTTGGACTCAATTTTAGGTTGCTGGTCTGCTGATACCTTAGGTGTCGCAATTGCGATCGTAGTAGGGGGTCTCAGGTGTCGCATTTGTGATACCAGGATCGCATTTGCGAAGAAGTACCTGGGCTGGGTAGTTTCGCATTTGCGACCATTTGGCTGCATTTGCGAGGGGAGCATACTTCGCAAATAAGAAGTCCATGTTGCATTTGCGACTTCCCCATTAGGTTGTGAGGGGCCGCAATTACGAGACCATCTTTGCAATTACGATCCCAGTTTTGTAATTGCGACATCTGCCCGTGAACAAAAGGGTTGAGATGTCGGAATTTTAGTCTCACTTTCATATTTTAGAAATCCTAGACGCGGTAGGAGGCTATTTGGAGAGGGGATTTTCACATACAATCATTGGGTAAGTCATTTTTATCAATTTCCAACTGTATTACATGATTATATATTAGATTTAAAATCAAAATTTTGAGATTCAAAGAGAAATTTTGGGAAATTTTGTCTATGTTTCAAAAAATAAAAATTTGGGATTTTAGAGTCTAATTGGACTCAAATTTGAAAACAAATCACTTATATGTACTCGTGGAGTTATGGGTAGTCGATATTTTCCCTTGACTCGGTTTTTGATCGGGCGGACTCGGGGTTGACTTTTGGAGAATTGTGTAAAGATCATAGATTTATTAATCGTAATTGGTTCCTCTTGCATTTTTTGATGATATTAAGTCATTTTTGGTTAGATTTGAGTCGTGCGGATGCGCATTTTAATCGAAAATCCATTTTTGAGTGTTGATTTGGCCTAGTTAAGGTATGTATCTTGCCTAACTTTGTGTGGGAGAAACTACCTCTTAGGATTTGGGTTGATTGTACTGTTTGAATTATGCGAAAGACGTGTATACGAGGTGACGAGTGTGTACACGTGTTTATACGTGATATTTGACCTATTTAGATTCTTAGGTTATTCATAAGCACTTAATTGAAATTATTATTATTATTATTATTATTATTATTATTATTATTATTATTATTATTATTATTATTATTATTATTATTATTGTTATTATTATTATTATTATTATTATTATTATTATTATTATTATTATTATTATTTATTCTATCTTTCGTTGTCAATCTTATTCTTACATGCCTTAATTGAAATTGTTATTATATATTCTAGTTTCTATTGTCAAAGTTACTCTTATATGAATTTATTTGTAGGTGTTGTTACATGTTATCCTCCCCATTGTAGAGTTATTCTCATGCATTTACTCGTAGTTGCAATTTCATGCTATCCCATTCATTTCTAAACTTAAGTTATGTACTTGAATTGGAAGTTGTCATTTTACGGGAACACCTTCATTGTTATGTTATTAAGGTTGAAGTTGTGGCAGCTATTAACACGTTGTGGTTGAAGTGTTGTTCATTGTGACATCTTCCTTTGTTGAGTTATTTCTCATTCACTTTGTTATTATTGAGATTCTTGTATATATTGTGGTTGAGCCGTGGGCTATGTGTTGTGGTAATATTAGTATTGTTGATTTTGGCAAAAACTATGGCATATGGTCACGTGTGGTGCGAGTTGATTATTATGTTGTGATATTGATGCGCATGCACGGTATAAGGATATGGGTTGATGTGCATGCGGCGAGATAAGGTGGGATTTATATGCTTGTTATTAGTAAGAGAATTACTTGAAGCCATGCGGTGAGATAAGGAGGCTAAAGCGCTTGTAGCTATTTTGAGAAAAAATGTTTTTAAAATATAAATGCAAGGATCACACGGCGATATA
The DNA here is from genome assembly GCA_000715115.1 of Nicotiana otophora. Classification (NCBI taxonomy): domain Eukaryota; kingdom Viridiplantae; phylum Streptophyta; class Magnoliopsida; order Solanales; family Solanaceae; genus Nicotiana; species Nicotiana otophora. The sequence goes on along the minus strand of AWOL01S0005408.1, from coordinate 38,762 downwards.
AGGAAGATTATGATTGCGAATTGTAGAAATGTGAATATGAGGTGTGGTGCCTCGGTTGTGATTCTCGTTGCACATTTTAGGTTGAAAAGACTTGTTGATGGAACAATTATTTATTTCTTCAATTGTTTTACGCGTATTTCGATTGTATATGGTTACTTTTTGTCCTTATCATATGCTCATTCTTGTTGTCCTTTATTGCTTTAATATCTGTTGTTAGCCTTACTTTATTGTACTATTTTCATTTTATTTATCGCTATGTATTCTATTATTAGATTGCATTAATTTATTGCCCAGATTTCTATGTCTAGTAAGTGTCATGACCTGACCTCGTTCCTACTCTACCGAGGTTAGGCTTGATACTTACTAGGTACCATTATGGTGTACTCATACTATGCTTCTGCACGTTTTTGTGCTGATCCAGGTACTTCATTTTGTGTTGGACACTAGTGATTTGACTATGGTATATCTGCTTGGTGCTCACAGGCCTCAGAGTCACCTTCTGCCACTGCCTTTCTACTGTAGACTTCATATCAAAACAATATTGCATTAGAGATCCTTAGTGTACATCTGTAAAGCTTATGACTCAATTTCACCGGTTATGGGGATTTTGTGATTGTTTTTCAGTATTGATGTTATCATGAGGCTAATCAATTAATTAAATACTTCTAGCCATTATTTTGTTGAATTCTCTTATGTGTTAGGCTTACCTTGTCGTAAAGACTAGGTGCCATCATGACTACCTAAGGTGGGATTTTGGGGTCGTGACATTACTAGTCCAATTTGAAATGTTTGTCAGTAGCTTCATATCCTATTTATGATTTGATGACCTTAGTAGAAGTGATATGAGAACTCTACATGTTGAAGCATGTTGTTGATACGATAGATACGTACAACAGACATGTCTAGTGACCTGGTACAGGAGTGCTAGCCTGGCAGATATGGGCATGATAACCTGAAACTACCGGCTTATTAGTCGGGTTTGAGATGATGGTACCGGTATGCAAGCTGGGAAAGTACAACTTACGAGTCTGGTAGCTAGCAAATTCGTACGACACGACACGAGTAGTTATCATTTTAGTTTTATGTATTTGTGCGACTGACGTATGATATACTAAACATGGTATGAGGGGTGAGAGATTGTTACATAATGTTCAGGAAGACAAAGAGCAATGCTACGGGTCCCATTTGGTAAGACTATGGTAGATAAACTTCTAGACTTATTGTATGGTGTGAGCTATGATCTCTAGGTGATTTGACCTTTCTTTTATCTAGTTATCATCCTTCAACATTCTTTTATTTCATTATAATACATATTTATGATTATTCAGGTGCCTTAAATACTCGGTACATTATTTATTACTATCGTCCCTTTTGGCGATGACGCTGCATTTCATGCTGCAGGTTTTGGTAGGTAGTTTGACGGACCCCAAGAATAAATAATTTTAGTTCCACATGTTGATCAGTAGATTCCATATCATTTGGAGTGTCGTCAAGCCTAGTGGTCCTTGATTTTATATATAGACTTATGGACGGGTCGGGGCCCTGTCCCGAATATGTTATGTATTTCAGACGTTCTTAGATTCTTTTGTAGATGTATGTGTACCTGTGGTCAATTATCGTATGCTAAATAGATGTCTTGGTTGGTATATATATATATATATATATATATATATATTACGCTGTTGCAAATGTATCAAGTTTACTAGTTTTATAGAATGGTTGCTCACGTACATGAGGCATTAAGTGCTTGTCCACCTCACCTGCAATGACCCGACCGGTCATTTTTGGCATTGGAATTCTGTTCGGTAGATTGAGGTCTTGATTAGCCTTATATTATATATTAAGACATGTGTGTATGGTTGATTTTGAGTTTTGGCAAGTTCAGGATTGATTCGGATGAGTAATTCTCACTTTAGGAGCTTTAAGTTGGATGAGTTGACCAACTTTTGACTTGTGACTAAACGACCTCGAATTCATATTTAATGTTTTCAATAGGTTTGTATGGTTATTTTGGGCTTAGGCGTATGTCCGGATTCGTCTTTAGAGGTTCCTAGGATGATTTGACTCTTTTTGTCAAAAGCTGGCAATTTGAATGCTTAGAAATTTTAGAAGTTTGACAGCGGGTTGACATTATTGCTATCAGTTTTGTAGTGTTATTCTGGGACTTGGAATAGGTTGGGTTTTGTCATTTGGAACTTATGTGCAAAGTTTGGTTTCGTTTTGATCAGATGCTTGGTTGTGACTATTTGGAGTTCTTGAATTGGAAGGTTGCATGTTGAGTTTTGGTGTTCGATTCGTGGTTTGATGTTATTTGTGATGTTTTGAGCCTTTGGATAAGTTTGGATGATGTATTTGGAATTGTTGGTGTGAATAGATGGGGCCTCAGGGCCCTATCGTGTGATTCGGGGTAGTTTCAGACAATGTTTGTGATGATTGGAGTTGCTGGTGTGATTCGGGGCGTTTTTAGACCATTTTGTGTTCTTCACATTCACGATCAGACCTATGTAGTGATGAAGAATGTTTGGGGTGCTGGTATATTTCTCTTTGCGTTCGCGTAGTCGTGGTTCCAAGTGAATCGTGTTCGCGTAGATCCAGATATGGTAGGGTAGATTTTACCTTCGTTTTCGCGGTGGTGCAGCTCGTGATTGCGAAGGAGGGAATCTATTGGATATCGTGAACGCAAGGGAAAGGACGGGTTTGAAAGGAGGATTTTGGTCAGAGGTAGCTTTATGCTTCGCGAATGCGAGACTTCTTCCGCGTTCGCGAAGGGTACTACTGGGCAGTGTTTAAAGTTGTCATTTTCGGGACTTTAATCTCATTTTATCATATTTTGAGATTGGGAGCTCGAATTGAGGTAATTTTCACCCACCTATATTGGAAAAGTGTTCTGGACTTGGATTTGATTATTATTCATGATTCTATCTTTGATTTTGGCATTTGACTACTTAATCTAAGAGAGAAAATTAGGGGGTTTAGCAAATCTTTTCTAAAGTAGAAATTTTTGTGATTTGAACCACGATTTGGAGGTGGTTTTGGATGAAACCTATAAATTTGGACTCATAGTGGAATGGGTGTTCGGGATTTGCTTGTTTTGTCGGGTTCCGGGGTGCGGGTCCGGTTGACGCTTTTGTTGACTTTGAGTATTTGATTAAGGATATTCGACTTTTGTCAATTGGGTTTGATTCATATGGCATTATTTGATGTTATTTAGGTTTTTTTGGCTAGATTCTAGTCGTTTGGAGATTGATTCGTATAACAAGGCATTTTTAGAGTATTGATTTGGATTGTTTGAGGTAAGTGCCTAGCTTTGGTTGAGGAAACCTTTCCTAATAATTGATATTGTTTCCTACATGAAGGGGTTGATAAATATATAAGGTGACGAGCTTATATGCATGTGCCATGTGTATTCATACGCAGGGTAGATTCTAGATTATTTTATGCCTTGTTTGGTGGTGTGTTCTACTTGAATCTATGTGTTATTCCATTAAATTGACAACTCGAGCACAAAAAGCCATGCTAGAGTAATGTTGAGGCTATTAGTACCTTATATTGAACATGATCAGTAAATCTTAAGACTTATGCTACGCTTGCCTCGGAATGTGGATATACGCGTGTTATGAACACACATGCATATATTTTTTCCTGTTGTGTCTTGATTGGGACGTGTGTACTCTGTGACACATATGTGATCTTTTGTATGACTACTTGAACGTGGTTACTACAATTGATTTAGGCGTAGTCATGATGTAATCTGCATTTTATTATTGATGTAATTTGCATTTTATTATTGCCATGTCCTTATGCATTTTGTAGATAAAATTATGGGCTTATAACTTTGATTGAAATTTGGCATATTGCTTTGTGTAATTATGGCACATGTGGAAATGTTGGGCGAATTGATTGGGTGTTGTCACGAGGTCCTTGCCGTGCAAATGTGATGATATTGTGGCACGAGGTCTTTGTTGTGCGATTGTGATGATATTGTAGCACGAGATTTTTGCCGTGCAATTTAGGGTTTTGTTTGCACATGTGGGATTATTATTATTGAGCATGTGGATCCATAAGGTGGCATTCTTAATCAAGCGCATGGGGTGAAATATGAGTGACGTTCTTGGGGTCACATGTGGCGCAATAAGGTGATATGCTCATGTGGCGAAATAAGGGTAACATTTCTTGACATTACACATGCAGCGAAATAAGGCTTGCATTATTGATGATATTATGTGATGGTTTGAAGGTGATTTTCTTGATGATGAATATGTGGTGGTACGAGGGTGACATTCTTGAATATGCATGTGAATTCTTTATGTTGTCATGCATTTTTGCATGGTTTTTGTGTTGCATCTAACATGCTAATCTATGCATCTGTTATTATTTTATGAGTTGGTTGTAAAGATGGATATACCAACGTGGAGTTGAATTCTCATGTTTTATTGATTTGTCAGTAGCGTATTAGATTGACGTGATAAGGAAGTTGTCATCATGCATTGATATATTTGATTCTTGAAAGGTTCTCTTCAATGTGATAGTTTGAAATTGATACTGTATAGGATTATGTTAGTTACAGGTTTATGGCCATTTATGAGTATTGAGCAAATATGTTAAGGTGCATACCTCTTGGTGAGCGGGGTTGGTGCAAGTTGTATTTGTTGACCATGTCGAATTGGTAGAGTTTGTTTATTACCCTATCCCAGTTGTGCTTCTTTACTGTTGATATTCCTTATTTTGTAATTATTGTTTTGGAATATTTTCTCTATATTATACATGTTATTGAGCTGCAAAGGTTTTGTGAAGTGAGTATCTTTGACTTAAAAACCACGTCACTACTTCTCTTAGGTTAGTCAAGATACTTATTGAGTACATGGAGTCGGTTGTACTCATACTACACTTATGCACCTTGCGTACAAATTCTGGAGATGAGTAGATGTGGAAGATGAAGCCTTACAGTGGAGACGTACCAGATTCATGCTACCTTTTGTTCATGGTACTTTAGGATTTCTTTTCTGTTTATGTAAATTTCAAATAGATGTTGTGAATATTCTTCATAACCGCTTTGTAAACCTAATCTTAGTGGTTCAGACTTGTACTACTAGTCCTCGGGATAGTTGTATTGATTTCTTTTGTAGTCTTTTTTATTAATATTGGTGTTTTATTATTATAATTTTAACTTATATGGTTTGGCTTACCTAGAGGGTAAGGGTAGGTACCTTTGCGACTTTGTTGGATTTTGGGTTGTGACAAGTTGGTATCAGAGCTCTAGGTTCATAGGTTCTATGGGTCATGAACAAATATCTAGTAGAGTCCTGCGGATCTGTACAATGACGTTCATACTTATTTTCAAGATACTACAGGGCATCTATTCTTTCTTTCCTTATTGTCTGACCTTGTTTCAGCTTGAAGCCTAAATCTCCAAATTCTTTCCCTTCGATTCGTGTGCGATATTGAGTACTCAGTATCAGTTGTGCACCGACGACTTATGATTTTCTGGATGGTATGCGAAGGGCTATGGATGATTGATCATCGTCTCGATGTGTTGTGCAGTTTTGAGTTGTGGATGTGTTCGTAGATCTTTTAATTGTTTATTTGTAGGATGAAGCTATTTCTTATTACTTGTTGACTAGTGTAGACTCGGGAGAATTAATTGATTGCATAGTGGTTATGACCATGATAGGGTCATAGAGAGATGTCGGTTGGTGGCTAAGTAGATGGGTTATCTCATGCGAGAAGATTTGAGATTATGTGTTTCGTATGAGGCTTCTATTTAGTGGAATGCATATATTATCATTTCGGAGTACTTGAAGCAGTTGTTTTGACTGTCACAAGGATAAGTATGCACTTGTTAGAGTATTTGGAGTGTTTACGACTAGTGTTACATGAGTTTATGAAATATTTAGTTGGATAGCAAAACAAAATTATGGCCGTTATGGAGGAAGAGTATTATAGGTTATCAGATGCTATGTTCTGTGGCTTCGAGTCAAGTGAGGGAGTCTATCATCGATGATCAGATTGCATGATCATGTGTTATATTAGTTTTGGACTGAGGCGTACTTGCGGATTAGTTATGACTTAAGGAGGATGACTTCGAGGGTGACTCGAGTAAGGAGACTGCAGGGTGAATGATGTATTATACTATATAGGTACATGTGAGTCTTGGAATGATTCAGGTTTGATATTTGTTGTGTATGTAGAATGCAAGGAAAAAGCAATCGCTTGGTTACTTCTTTTTGGATATTCATGTTCTAGTAGAGCACAAGACGTACGACGCATATTGATTGTTCATTAGAGATTGGAGCGAGGTGAATGACTCTCGAGAAGGCCCTAATGAGTTCAAGATTTACATATGGTGTTTAAGGATTTCCAGATTGATGTATGGCTAATATCTGAGATTTGCATTGGATGGTGCCGAGACTTACAGTATTTTATATCATTATTTATTGTACATTACAATATTAGATAGATGAAATAAACAAATTCGGATTCGCAGAAGGTCTCTTCAGAGTTGGCATTTCGGTTTGAGGTGCTATTGGGTACATGAGAGGGAACAAAGTGGTTCTGAGTCTTTGGAAGACGTGGTTTCATATTGGAGTCACTTGGGGTGAGTTCTGATTGAGAATCATAAAGTACGGGGAAGGAGAAGTGTTACCCTGAGGGCAAGTCAAGAGGAAGCTGAAGAAGTTAGGTTAGCGTAGCAGCGATTTGGATTAGTATAGTAGCAGAAATGATCGGTTCCTTTAGGATGATAGAGCTTTCCGGGTATTTTGTGGCAATACTTTTAGGTTTGGCAGTCTGCGTGACTTGGTTGAGTTAGAGGGAAATCACTTTTGATGATTTGATTATGTGCAAATGGGTCCCGAAGAGTTTCCGATGGTTTGGACACGACTTGTAGTCGATGTACTCTACAGGTTTGGGGAATTCGTTACGTGTTGTGATTTTTCTCTCCAAGATTGAGTTAAGTGGAAGATTTCTGTTTGATGGGATATCTATCCTACTAGTGATTCAGAGTTGATAAAGGGATTCTCGTGTTTGCATATTATAGCATGATAGATGTGGTGCGCCGTGCAGAATTGAGAGTTGCAAGTATTACTACATCCCATATTTTAACACGTTAGAGTGAGTTATGATTTATTCGACATAGGCTCGGAGATCAAGACTATTCTCAAGTTCACGAGTGTATAAAACTATGCATAGCACATGGTGGAAAGATTAGAAGTTAAACGAATACAAGAAAATAAGTTTCATCGAAAGTCGGCAAGTTGGAAATGTTATAACCCGTACTTTTGGGATGAGACTAGGGCGCTTAACATGATAAGAAGGTGATGTTATGAGGTATTTTAGTAGTATGATAGACATGTGTTAAATTTTGAAGCCAGGCGATTTATAAAACAAAAGTCGACAAAAGTTATCGCAAGTTACGTTCTTAATTTTACTGAAAACTTTGGGTCTAATGTTATTGAGCTTTTGTCTCAATATACTTGGATTTACAGTGGTTATCTACCCACCTAATTTAAGGTCTATGATTCTAGTTTCCAATGCATTCAACCGTTCATCGATACAATATCAGAGTAGAGAGATATTCGCGTATTTCCGAGATTGTACAAGCAGCTCCCTTTGGGACCCACAAAGTCGGTGAGGGCTTATCTTGTTATATAAAGTAGTGGATTTCATCTCCAAGCCTCAATTTCGACCCAATTCAGACATAAAAATCTCTCTAGACTTCCTAAACATATCCTTAGATTTTGGAAGCCAAATCAAAGGCGGAAGGTGAAACAAGTGCATTCAATCCTTAGGGACCCGAACTAGTCGATAGTTCGCCTCTTTCTCTCTTCGTGGCTGATTAAGAAGCTATAGCAACGAAGTAAGCTCTACCGGTTGGGTATTTGTGTTCTATAAGGTATGTTCTTCACCCCTCTACTTGGGTTGAGTCATTTTTAGGCCATAGAAAGCCTAGATGTTGAAGGCAAACATGTTAAACTTGTAGTTGGAAGTATGTTTGACGTGTTATGCATATGGGACTGGTGAGGAAGGTTTTAGAGCTAGGTTTCAGTTGTTTGTTTATATAGTAGCTTGGATGTGTTGTTTTTATTATGTTGTTCTTGTTATGTTTGGTGTTGGTTTGAATTGAAAGGAAGTGATATAGGTGCTGCCCAATTTTCATAAAATTGTATGTATAATATTGTTGATTGTATGAGCTTGTTATGGTGCTGAGAATGTATTGTAAGGTATTTTGTTGTTGTTGTTGTTGTTGTTGTTGTTTAGACTTGGGGAAGTGAAGAAATTAAGGGGAGATGCTGTCTGGTTTCTTATAGAAAATATTTGTCGCTCGATAAAAAATGTTAAGTTCATTATGGTAATGTTGGTGTCATTATTGTTGATTGTAGATTCAGATTAAAGGAGGCTAAGCTCCGGTGAATACATAAGGATTCGGTATAAGGTATGTTAAGGCTCACTCTTTCTTTCTTTCTTTTGGCATGATCTACAATGAATGTAACTATAACGCCGTTACTTCAAAAGGAATTATGTTCTCAAGAGTAAAGCTTGTGAACCTCATTGTTTCATATTGTTACAGTTCATGACTCTTATTGTTCTTTGTCGGGATCACTTCCTACCTTGATAGCATCTTGAATCATATGTCTTATTATGATCCTTGTTAACTCTCGAATAATTGATACAGACACAGTTATATAACAAAAATCAGAGGATAACGACCTTGAGACACTCTGATTGAGTCCATAAGGCCCTTCAGAGTCATTACTTGCATTGCACATATATAAATATATATCTATTTTCTTACTGAGCCGCGCTACAGTTGACCGGTTATGACACTTATATGTGCATACCACTACAACTGGTCTTTACATTATCGAGTCATCTTCGATGCCAGGTACATTATGATATGACATAACATATTACCAGTCCTATTAAGGTTGGCTACGATCAAGTCCTCTTCGAGGCCGGATACGTTATGATATGATATGATTTTCCCTAGAATGTCTTGATGCTATATTATATGGCCCTGTTGAGTGGCTTGATTTTTATAGACATGTATATATGTCCATGATTGTGATAGTGTATGCCCTCAGAGGCTTGTTATGAGTTTCAGGTTGACTTCTGTACTCTTCCTTCACATTTCATATTATATTTATGTGTGTTACCTGCCTTACATTTTCGGTACATCTTTTGTACTGATGACCCCTTGATAGGTTGTTGTGTTACATCTTTTGTACTGATGACCCATTGCTGGGGTGCTGTGTTTCATGTCTGCAAGTACATATTGAGATTCAGACAATACCTCGCAGTAGGTGACTCGACTCAGCTGAAGTTTGTCACGCTCCCTTATTTCAGAGTTGTTTAGTTAGTTGATAGGTATGGTGGTTGTATGTATATATATAGTTGGGTATGTCGGGATCCTTTCCCCACCAGATGTTGTTGATGTACTCTCTAGAGGCTTGTAGACAGTCGTCTCGAATAAAATAGTCTTGTATGATTTTGTCGGCCTTCGTAGTGGACCCGTTGTGTTTATATTGGCTTTGTCGGCCTTGTTGTATATATACGCATGTTGTGTCTTTTCTGGATGTAGGTGGTTGTGTCTTTTGATTAGGTAATCACTTGTCATAGGCCTTGTCGGCCCACATATGGTTGAGTATATTATAGGTATCATGATTGGTACGCTCTGGCCTTAGGGCACCAGGTGTTGGTCACACCCCAAGGTTGGGGTGTGACAAACTTGGAATCAGAGCAGGTATGTCCTAGGGGTACCGCAAGTTGTGTCTATTAGAGTCTTGTTTATGGATGTGTTGCGCGCTACACTTATAAATAGGAGGCTGCGGGGCATTTAGGATTGTTACTTTTCCTTTATGTTCTAGATTTTTTGATAAAACCGAGTCATAAAGATTGAAAATTTTAACCCTAATCCTTGTTTGTCTTATAGGTGAGAGACGATTTCCACTAGAAAGACTACAGGTGATCCAAGGGCTCTAACAGAGATGTAGGTGGGAGTAAGTTACTCCATTGAGATGGACCCATCAGAGATTATGCCCTCTGTTGAGATAGATCTTTTTGAAATATGAGATGAGTCACCACTACGAGAGTCTCCGGCTCTGATGGTATTGGATGAGCCAGGAAAAGCTCCAGTATCACCAATTTTCCCTGTGGCTCCAGTTGAGCTAGAAGTAAGGAGGGCAACACAAGTTTTGACTAGATCAGTTGATCCCCAGACCCTGTGCTATGATGGCTCACCATCGTATGTGGGGTCTTATGAGAAATTGATAAGTCCACGGTCTTGGGAGTCAGTTAACCAAAACTCGCCAACATCCACAGAATAAGACCCAGATGAGGGTAATAGTCAGACCATGAAGGTTAGAATAGTGGGTACTTTCATAGGATTCCCAAGCAGCGACAAAGAACAAGTGGAAGGACAATATATTGGAAAACATTCCCCACTTATGTTAGAATGGTTTGTGCCAGATCTGGGCTCTAGGGCTATGGCAAGGTTCACATACATCGAGATCTCAGAACCAGATTGAGTTATGATGGACGGTATACTTACCGTTTTGATAAAAATATCTTTATACCTATGGTGTGACCTTGAAACGTCATATGTTATACTCTGATGATAATTCATAAAGCTTTGCCGGTAGGGCTAAAGAGGGAAAAGTGTAGTGTTGAAGGGAGAGACTTAGAGGAGATTTGCGGTTGAATGATAGTTAAGACCGTGTTTATATTGCGATTGAAGGGTAAAGTAGGAGTGCTTGACTAGTAAGGTAACGGTATGTTTAGATAAAGGTTATTTTTTCCTTATAAAAGTATCACAGAAAGGATACGTAAATGTGGTAGATTGATAGATAAAGTTTATCTACGCAAATATAAGTAACGAGTATTATGAGTAATCAGTAAGATGCAAATGGCTTATAATCTAGAGGTGAAGTACAAGTAATAAAATGAAAAAAAAAGTATGGATTATAAGAATTACGATGTTTAATGTCTATCATGTTATGATATACAGTTATGAGATTTGTATGAAGGTAATTACATTATTTTCGAGCTCGATAATGATTAATATAGATGAATAGTATTAAAAAGGTAATGTATGATACTCGATGAGGTATAATGCGACAAAAGCAGTAAAGGTGAACAACAATGGCAGGGTAGGAAAGTAACGCGGGATACCTTACAGTTAGAGGGTTAAGCGATAGAGATATATGAGACGACTACAAATAAGATTATCTAAGGAAGGAGGAATTAGAAATGGAAGAAAATCACGGAAAGCTTTAGAACAAATATGAGGCAGAATGTTTATGAAGGACTAATGAAAATCCAAATGGAACATGACAAGTAAAGATAAGGAAACTATGAAGAGAAATGGTGGCGACAAGACTCGAAGGCAAATTTGAATCGTGTGAGAGCAAGACATGTAGTTCTAACAGCTTACCTCGCTAGCCGACTGGACTAGTAAATTACTTAAAGGACAAGTTCTCGCAAGCCTGACTTAATGGGGGAATTGCCATAAATCACTGGTTATAAAGTGAAGTGACTATTTAAATTGAACTTATCGTAGGTGGATATTTCAAATATGTAATGGTACCAACATTAGCAAGTACCTTAAGGCAAGTTCTAGACTTGGAGAGTTATGGTGGAACTTAGTAGAGTTATAATCATAAAAGTGAGCGACTTCATATTGAAAGAACAAGCAACAAGGTAAGGGGCGACCATGGTGAGTTAATCAAAGTTAGAGTTTTCACAGGGAAGCCTCATACTACAAGATATATACATTTTGGATATCAACCAGACAAATGTCATCCCACACATCCGGACAACATGGGAATTGCCTCAACAGAAGGAGCATATCTTGGAAAGTATTAAGTGGCTAAGAAAGAAGAACCATAATAGGATGTGAGGGTAGCAATTAGGCCAATAAAAGAGGAGAATCCTAAAATGCTAGTGTCAAGTTACATCCCGG